>VBSM01000654.1:22536-42874 GCA_008086735.1 Cheirogaleus medius | reverse complement strand
CTGTAATTTTCCTTTTTTGTTGTGTCCTTTCATGGTTGTGATATCAAGGTGACACTGGCTTCATAGAATGAGTTGGGGACGATTCCCTCCTTCTCAATATTATGGAATAATTTCTGTACTATGTGCATCAGCTCTTCTTTGTGGATCTGGGTCAACTTCTTTCAGAAAACATCAGTTTTCCTCATTTAAAATAATAACTGACAGACCTGGAAATCTGTCTTGAGAAAATTATAACTCCTTACTTACAAAGAAAGACATATTCCTTTATTGTTCTAACTTTATAAAATAATTAACTGAAACTTATAATCTAGGAAAATATTATTTTCCAAGTGGACTCCTGAGAAGCAAAAAATCCAAGACCCACAATCTTCAACCAGGAGGTGTTGTCCACTAGAAATGACATCTTTATAATTATTTTTTTAGTATCACAATATAAAGGGGGTATACATCTTGGTTACATAATTTGCTTTTGTAAAGTTTGAGTCAGAGTTATAAGAGCGTCCATCACCCGGTTAGTGTTCCTTGTATCCGACAGGTGTGAATTTATCCATCTCCTCCTCCCCCTCCCACCTACTTGACTTCCCTTGAGTTTTACTTCTGTATGTACACATGAGTGTTGATTGATCAGTTTAAATTTAGTATTGAGTACATGTGGTGTTTGTTTTTCCATTTTTGTAATACTTCACTTAGAAGAATGGTCTCCAGTTCTATCCAGGTTGTTACAAAAGATATTATTTACCATTTTATGTGACTGAGTAGCACTCCATGGTATATATATATACTACAGTTCATTAATCCACTCATGTATTGACGGGCACTTGGGTTGTTTCCACACCTTTGCAAGTGTGAATTGTGCTGCTGTGAACATTTGAGTATAAGTGCCTTTTTAATAAAATGCCTTTGTTTCCTTTAGGGACATGGCTAGCAGTGGGATTGCCAGATCAAATAGGTCTACTTTTGCTTCTTTGAGGAATCTTCATATTACTTTCCACAGAGGTTGTACTAGTTTGCAGTCCTACCAGCAGTATATGACTGTTCCTATCTCTGCATACACACCGGTATCTGTTGTTATGGGACTTTTTGGTAAGAGCCATTCTCACTGAAGTTAAGTGATATCTCATTGTGGTTTTGATTTGCGCTTATCTAATGATTAGAGACATTGAGCATTTTTTCACGTGTTTGTTTACCATTAGTCTATCACCATTTGAAAAGTTTCTTTTCCTGTGTTTTGCCCACTTTTTAAATGGGGTAGTTTACTTTTTCTTGCTGATTTGCACGAGTTATTTGTAGATTCTGATTATCAGCCCTTTATCGGATATACAGCATGCAAATATTTTCTCCCATTTTATAGGTTGCATATTTGCTGTATTAATTGCATCCTTGGTTGTACAGGAACTTTTTTTTTTATCTTTAAGTTATTTAATTAGTTCTTTGTAAAAATTTAGAATACCAATCTGTGAGGTTAAATTCTATTTGTCAGGGCAAACAGAGATCACAGATAGCCCTGGAGCTGAGGAATTGCCTCGATTTTTGGTAAAATTTGGGAGTCCACAGCTTTCTGATCCACTTTGCGCTGTTCTGTAATCTCGTATTTCTCCTTTTCTGTGTCGAAGATCTCACCCTCCTGGTGTCTGGGCTTCCGCAGCTTCTTCTTCTTGAAGTAAGCATCAGTGAGATGCTTAGGGATTTTCACATTGCTGATATCAATTTTTGTGGAGGTGGCAATGACAAATTTCTGGTGTGTCCTTCACAGAGGAACTCGATTAAGAGACAGAAGTCCAGTCACAAGTAACAAGCCACTGCCCAGTTGCTTCAGGAAAACTACCCTCTTGCCTCTGTGGCTTCCAGTGAGGATGATGAGGATGGTCCCAGGAGTGATGCTAGCTCGCAGTCTTCTCACATGTTGGCTAAATGGTTTTTTGCCATGGCTCAACAGCTTTTGAGGCACATCTTCAGTTGGATAGTATCTAGGCATTTTGCGAAGTTTAACCACCCGAGTGCCACCATTTTTGTCACCACCAACTGGTTTTGTAACAGTGGCAAGGACCTTCTCCTTCTTTTTCTTTTCAACTTTGGATTTAGCCACTGAGTATTTCCTCTTGTACATGGCCTTCCTAGAGTACATGGCAGATCGGGAATATCTGCCGATTCCTCCGACGAGAACAGGATTTCGGTTGCAGTATGGCTTCCCCTTCTTAACCTTTTTAGCCTTGAGGTTAGCCTTTTTCACTTTGCTACCAGCACCAGACTTCTTAGCATCAACCTTCTTGGCTTCAGGTTTCTTCTCTTTAGTATCCGGCTTCTTCTCAACTTTTTCACCCGCCATCTTGCAAGATGGGAAAGAGCCGTACAGGAACTTTTAATTCACCATGACCAAGTGGGCTTCATCCCAGAGATTCAGGGATGGTTCAACATATACAAATCTATAAATGTAATTCACCACATAAATAGAAGTAAATACAAAGACCATATGATCCTCTCAATAGATGCAGAAAAAGCATTCGAGAAACTTCAGCACTCTTTTATGATAAGAACGATTAACAAAACAGGTACAGATGGGACTTAGCTGAAAATTATAAACACCACATTGGAGAAATTCACAGCCAACATCATACTAACAGGGAAAAATTGAAAGCATTCCTGCTTAGAGCCGAAACCAGGAAAGGTTGCCCCCTATCACTGCTTCTATCCAACATAGAGCTAGAAGTCCTAGCGAGAGCAATCAGACAAGAGAAGGAAATCAAGGGCATCCAAATGGAGGCAGAAGAGTTCAAACTATTGCTCTTTGCTGACAGTATGCTCTCGTATCTAGAAAACCCCAAAGATTCTGCCAAGAGACTGCTGGAATTGATAAATAAATTCAGCAAAGTCTCAGGTTACAAAATCAATGTACAGAAATCAGTAGCATTCCTATAGGCCAACAACAGTCACACTGAGAACCAAATCAAAGACTCAATACCCTTCATGATAGGAACAAAGAAAATAAAATACCTAGGAATATATTTAACTAAGGAGTTAAAAGACCTCTACAGGGAGAACTACGAAACACTGAGGAAGGAAATAACAGAAGACGTAAACAGGTGGAAAACCACACCATGCTGATGGATCAGCAGAGTCAACATTGTTAAAATGTCTATACTACCCCTGATTCTACATATTCAAGGCAATCCCTATTAAAATACCAACATCATTTTTCACAGATCTAGAAAAAGTAATTCTATACTTCGTATGGAACCAGTGAAGACCCTGTATAGCAAAAGCAACCTTAAGCAAAAAGAACCAATTGGGAGGCATAAATTTACCAGACTTCAAGCTATACTACAAGGCTATAGTTACTAAAATAGCATGTTACTGGCACAAGAACTGAGATCTAGACTAATGTAACAGAACTGAGAAGGCAGACATAAAGCCAATCTCATATATAAATCTAATGTTTGACAAAGCAGACACAAACATACACTTGGGAAATAGAGCAGAACGCTGAGGGATAGTTTTGTTTAAAGGTGAATGTGTACAAATGGAAGTTATAATTTAAATAAAAAACATTTTTGATATGGAACTAAGTGCTATGCTAGAAAATCACATTCTAGATTTTTTTCATTTCTTGCATCACTCAAATTTAACATTGCAAGGCATTCCCCATGAACAGAGCATGTGTGGGAGGGAGGTCAGCAGGAGGGCAGAATGGGAGGTAACCCACTTATACCTCCCCACAACATTGAGTATACTGCACCTGTCCACAGACAAGTCTCCCTGTAGAGCTTTGGAATTCAAGTAGGAGGTTATAAAATTCCTGTCAGCCCAAAACCCAGGAAAGCCATTTTGAGAGTGCAGTCTAGCCCCCAGGGAGAAGACCCACCAATCATACTTCTGGGTTGAAACCCAGAAATAGCCCCATTCCCAATGGGCTTGGCCATAGCCTATTTGGCGTTAAGCCTGCAACCCAAACCGTTTCCTAGGGATTCCAGGAGGAATTGTGTGCACTAGTGCCTCTGACGTTGGTCTCAGCAATGACCCTGAAAGCTGCACTGTGGCCCAGCTCCAGCCCCCCTCAGCTGAGGACCCAGCTTAGAATTGCTCACACACAGACCCAGAGGGAGACTTGCCCATATCTCACAGCTCAGGAGTCTGAACCTTCACGATGGGCTTGTCAGCCTCCATCCCCTAAGAGATCCCAAGGGTACTCAGTCTCGGCTCCACCCCTCCTTCCACAGTCAAGGACCTGTCCCACCTGCACAGGGATCTGCTTGGAGATGCATGCCCACCTGAGCCAATGACATGGGCTCACCAATGTGCATCCTACAGCAGACTGGGGAGGCCCAATCTCAGCTTCAGTTCATCACTACAGCTGAGAAAATACCCGCCTGTGCAGAGTGCTGTGAGGTGCCCTGTCTGGGCCACCAGGAGGGGCTCTGGGCTTGGATCCCTGCTAGCTTTCCCACACAGCCGAGACACCCTCCTTGCCTATTCCCTAGGTGCACCTAGGCTGGAGACCCAACCTTGGAGATTTCAAAAGACCTGTGGCAAATCCCCCTTAGTACCCCCTCTAGTGCTGAGAAAGCTGTGGTGTAACAGGCTCAGGGGATGCAGCAGGACGTCTGCTTAGAGATCACAGAAGGCCAGCTGAAGGAGCACAGGCACAGCAAAGTCAGATGGCAAACACTAGAATAAGCACCAGCCCCTCAACCTGCAGACAGCCCTGCACATGTGCCGGCACCCGGGACGCTCAGGCAGTGTGACCTCACCAAACAAGCAACGTAAGGTGCGAGTTATGACTCCACAGCTGTGGAGATTTCTATTTCTCAGGCAAAGAATGCAGAATAGACATGTTAAGGAAGCTCAATGAACCTCAATAAACACAAGTAATTCAGAGACATTTTCACTGCAGCAAGATAAAAGAAGCAAATAACACATGAGGGAGTTCCAGTACACCTGACAGCTGACCTCTCAGCAGAAACTTTGCAGGACAGGAGGGAGTGTGTTCAGGTTTGGATGTGCTTTGTCCCCACTGAAACTCATGTTGAAATTTGATCCCCACAATGGCAACATTGGGAAGTGGGGCCTGGTTGGAGGTGTCAGGCTCGTGGGGTAAGTCACTCATGAATAGATCCAGGCCCTCCCTGGGAGGGGGTTCTCACTCTCAAAACACTGAATTAGTTACCAAGAAGCAGACTGTTATAACAGCAACTGCAGCTCCCTACACTCTCTCTTGCTCTTGCTGTCCATGTGAGCTCCAAGCACACACCTGCTCACTTGCCCACCATGTGTAGACTCAGCAGGGGGCCTCACCATAAGGCAGCCAGATGTGGTGCGATGCCTTGAGATTCTCAGCCTTCACAATTGTGAGACAAATAAACCTCTTTCCTTTATACATTACTCTGCATAAGACATTCTGCGATAGCAAGAAAACATGGGCTAAGACAAGACAATTGGCACCCAAGGGTGGGATGTTGCTGCATATGTGGAACACCTGCATATGCGGAAGAGGCTGTGGAGCTGGGCAGTGGGCAGAGGCTGCAAGAGTTTTCAGGAGCCGCTAGTAAGATGGCACGGCCATGAAAGGATCGTTAAGGGTCATTCTGGAGGGGCTCAGATGAGGAGCTGGAACTTATCGGAGACTGGTCCCGTGATCATGACCAGAGGGCTGATAGAAGTTTGGACACCAAGATCATTCCAGTGAGGTCTTATGCAGAGAGGAGGAGAGACTTATTGGGGACTTATTTGGAGCAGAGGTCACCCTTGTTCCACTGCAGCAACAATCGTGACAGCATTGTGTCCATGCGCTAGGGCTTTGGGGAAGGTCTGACTTACGAGTGATAAAATAGCATATCTGACAGAAGAAATTTCCAGGCAGCAAAGTGCGGAGGCTACTGCGTGGTTACTTCTGTCTAGCATGACTTTCAGTGAATTACTAGAGAAAAGAGAAGCCAAGTAGGAAGATTTAGAAAATTTGCTACCTGGCCATGTGGTAGGGAATGAAAGGGAATTTGGGGGAGAAGCCCACGGTGCAGCCAAGTCACTGGTTGCTGAGGAGGAGGGAGTCCTGGTAAGTCCTGGTAGCAGGGACCCATCGTTACTTGTCAAGATAACAAGGAAAACAGTCCCAGAGGCATTTCAAAGCTCTTCAAGGCCATCCCTCCCTTCATGGTCCCAAAGACCTAGGAAGACAGAATCGATTTTGGGGGCAGGCTTGGGGATGGCTGCACTGTGCTGCCCCAGGACACTGCCCTGTACCCTGGCTCCTCTGGCTCAAGCAGCCTCAGGGGCAACTCGTCCCACCACCATGGAGAGACCAAGCCGTGAGCACTGGCGACTTCCATATGATGTCAATTGAGCAGGCACAGGGGCTGCAAGAGCCATGGAGCACTGGACACTGCCATCTAGATTTCAGAGGATGTATCAAAAAGCCTGGGAGGCCACAGGGTGGGGCCACACCAGAGCGTCCCTGCCAGAGCAATGCCTAGTGGAGCCATGAGGATAAGGCCACGTGCCAAATTCCAGCACATAGCAGCAGCCATGTGGGCTGCCTGCAGGAAAGGAAGGGGACCCCACCCCGCACTCCATGTGCCACGGAGCCATTGCAGCAGTGAAAGGGATTCTGTCACCTTCATTACTCAACATCTGCCCTGCTGGGATTTGGACTTCACTGGGGCCAGTTACTCCTTTCGCCTGATGGTCTGTGTTTTCCTTTGGAATGGGAGTCTATCCTATGCCTCTTCCAACACTGTACGTTGGAAATCAGTAACTTTTAAAAAAAAATCTTACTGAATCATAGCTGGACTTTGAACTTTTAAGTTTTGCTGAAACAAATTGATATTCTGGGGACTATTGGAAAGGGATACTATTTTGAGTATGTCAAAAAGATATGAGTTGATATACATAACCTTGAAGAGCCGAGGGTGGAGCAAGATGGCAGATGAGAAAAACCGCCTACCAGAGGTCTCTGCAAAGCAGGCAGATTATAGAAGAAAGTGGAAGAAATAAGCAAGCAGACAAGCATACATGGGACAAGGGTCGAAAAGAGGGGTACCTGAGACTACGGGAGACTCCACGGGAGGAGGTTGTGGAGGAGAACTGGAAGAGAGAGAGCTCCCGAGAAGCTTGAAGACCAGCAGGAAGGGTAGGTGGAGCGGTTAACTTTCCCCTCCCTGCATCTCGGACTGCTGGTGGCTCCCCAGAGGTTGGAGAGACCTGCGGACACCAGCCCAGAGATGGCTGCCACCAATGAGTGGTGAGCCTCTTGTGGACAGGGCACCAGGCTCCCAGCTCCCTCAGGGCACCTCCCCATGCACAGACCAGAGCCGCTTGGCAGGCGCCATATTGCTTCATTCTCCCCTCCCCCTTCCCAATCTGCAGCTACCAAGAGAGGCAAGTTAGCCACCACCCAGAGGCATCTCCAGGGAATGGGACTTTTCCTTTTGAGGCCCTAGAGCAGACAGGGGTACTCAGACTGTGAGCTCCCTACCCGCCAGCCCTCCCAGGTGCTGCTGGCCTGGTAAATCCAGGAGAATGGGGCAGATCCCGAGGTTGAGAGAAATCGACCCAGCTTGGGCACCCCATGGGTACTTAGTACCAGCACTCCTCTCCCTGGCGGGGGCAGGGATGAATTCCGGGGCCCAGAGGTCAGACCTGCAGACCAGATCCCGTGCACCCAGGTCTCGCATTGCCCAGGGCACAGAAGGGATATTCGTGAACGAGCCTACTAAGGTGTGTGTGCTTTCAGAGGCAGATCAGCATGCTTGAGGTCAACCCTCCTCCCAAGGGGGTGCCATGTGCCCAGCAGAGGTGAAGATCCTGCGCAGGGAACCTCCCACCCGCATCACAGCCAGGGGAGACCCGCTGCCGTGAAGTCCTGCCTCCTGGCAGAGGCCCAGGAGAAGCCGCGGAGTTGGGGAGGGTGGAAAGGAACGAGGCCTGCTCCAGACTGCAGGTCTCAGACAGCCCCACCCCTCAGACTTTCCGGCTGAGTGGGGCCATTCAAGCCCCTCCCTGACAGCTTTGCCCAAAAGGAGAGAACATAACTTTGAGCCCTGCTAACAGCATCTGTGGTGCTTGAGGGCAGGCTTACCCAACCCAGCTCTGACCAGACTCACTCTCCCACCTGGCCCCACTGAGGTGGAGAATAAGGACATACCTGGAAGTCCCAGGGCCCCACCCACCACCTGAGGCACAAGAGTGCCTCTCCAGAGGATCAAGAGCTGGTTACAGGACCCAAAAACAAGAGTGTAGCCTGCTCCTCCCAGCAAGCGCCACCTATTGACAGGGAGATCATTCTTCACACCCTTTTACTGCATCTACTGACTCATCATACAGGGTGTGGTCGAATCTCACCCACGAACACCACCTACTGGCTCAGAGACTAAACAGGGCATGTCATTATCAAAACGGAAATCTAAAGGCAACAAGCAACAACTGATCCAGATGGGAAGAAATCAGCAAAAGAACTCTGGAAGTATGAAGAATCAAACAGAAAGCACACCCCCAAAGAGGAACATCTGCTCTCTAGAAATGGACATCAAGCAAAGTCAGAACACTAAAATGACAGAAGAAGAATTTTGAACATGAATTGTAAGAAAATTCAATGATATGCAAGAAAAAATGGATAACCAACACAAAGAAACAACAAAAAAATACAGGACCTGGAAGAAAAATGCACTAAAGAAATTGAAATATTAAAGAAAAATCAAACCAAACTCCTGGAAATGAAGAATTTATTTAGGAAACTTCAAAACACAGTGGAAAACCTCCAGAACAGGGTAGATCAAACACAAGAAATAATCTCAGAGATTGAAAATAACACCTTCCAATTAAATAACTCAGTCACAGAGATAGAGCAGAGAAATAAGAGAAAACAGCAAAGCCTACAAGATACATGGGATTATGTAAAGAAACCTAACATGAGGGTTATGGGGATCCGGAAGGGGAAGAAGAAAACACGCAAGGGTTGGATAAGCTATTTGAAGATATAATAGAAGAAAATTTCCCAGGCCTTGCTAAAAATCTAGATATCCAAGTACAAGGAGCTCAAAGGACCCCTGGGAGGTTTAATGCAAACAGGAAGACACCATGACATATAGTCATCAGACTGACCAAAATATCAACTAAAGATTTCAAGCAAGGTGAGACTGGGGCCCCATTTTCATTCTTCTGAAACAGAATAATGCCCAGCCTAGAATCTTGTACCCTGAAAAAATAAGTTTTGTATACAAAGGAGAAATAAAAACATTCTCAGATAAGCAAAGACTGAGGGAATTCACCAAAACACAACCAGCCCTCCAAGAAGTAGTCAAAACAGTGTTACCCATGGATCAGCACAATAAACACCTACAAACGAAAAAGTACTCAAAAGCTAAAAATCAAAGGCCAGAAGCACAATGGCTCAAGAGAGAAAATAAAGCAACAAAGTTCAACCCAACAGAATGAACAGAAATCTGCCCTACCTATCAGTTCTCTCAATAAATGAGAATGCCTTGAACTCCTCACTCAAGAGACATAGGCTGGACGAATGGATAAAAAAATGCAAGTCAAGTATCTGCTGTCTTCAGGAAACACAACTAAGCTGCAAGGATGCATTTAGACTAGAGATAAAGGGTTGGACAACAATATTTCAGGCAAACAGAAGCCAAAAGAAGGCTGGTGTGGCAGTTTGGATTACAGAAAACATAGTTTTTAAATCAACAAAGGTAATGAAAGACAAAGAAGGTCACTATATAATGGTGAAGGGTACAGTTCATCAAGAAGACATAACAATTCTGAATATGTATGCACCCAACTTAGGTGTACCCTAAGTACCCTACTTGATCTAAACAAACTGATAAACAACAAGACCATAATAGCTGGAGACTTTAACACCCCACTGACAGCACAGGACAGATCCTCCAAACAGAAAATTAACAAAGAAATAATAGACTTAAACAGAGCGCTAGAACAAATGGGCCTGACTGACATTTACAGGACATTCTACCACCAAACCACTGAATATACATTCTTCTCATCAGCTCATGGGACATTCTCTAAGATTGGCTATATCCTAGGACACAAAGCATGTCTCCAAAATATTTGAAAATATAAATTATACCATGTATCTTTTCAGCTCACAGTGGAATAAACGTAGAAATCAACCATAACAGGAACTCTCATTTCTACACAAAGTCGTGGAAACTAAATAACCTTCTGCTGAACGATTACTTCATAAACGAGGAAATCAAAAGATACTTTGAACTAAATGACAAAGGAGACACAAGTTATCAAAATTGGTGGGACACACCTAAAGCAGTCCTGAGAGGAAAGTTTGCTTCCATAAATGCCTATATCCAAAAGTCATAAAGATCACAAACAGACAACCTAATGAATCGACTCCAAGAGCTGGAAGAAGAACAGACCAACCCAAAACCCAGCAGAAGAAGTGAAATCAATAAGATCAAATCAGAACTAAATGAAATTGACAACAGGGAAACTATACAGAAGATTAATAAAACAAAAAGTTGGTTCTTTGAAAAAATAAACAAAATTGACAAGCCTTTGGCTAGACTAAGGAAAAGCAGAAAAGAAAAATCTCTAGTAAGCCGAATCAGGAAAAATAAAGGAGAAATTACAACTGATGCCATGGAGATACAAGATATAATTTATGAATACTACAAAAACCTTTATGCACACAAACTGGAAAATGTGGAGGAAATGCACACATTCTTAGAAACACACAGCCTCCCTAGTCTCAACCAAGAAGAAACAGAATTCCTGAACAGACCAATATCAAGTACTGAAGTTGAAACAGCAATAAAAAACCTTCCTAAAAAGAAAAGTCCTGGACCAGATGGTTTCGCTCCCGAATTTTACCACACCTACAAAGAAGAACTGGTGCCTATCTGGCAGAAATTATTCCAAAACATCGAGAAGGATGGAATACTCCCTAACACATTCTATGAAGCCAACATAACCCTGATACCAAAACCAGGGAAGGATGCAACAAAAAAAGAAAACTAAGACCAATATCCCTTTTAATATAGATGCAAAAATTCTCAACAAAATCCTAGCTAACCGAATCCAGGTGCTTATCAAGAAAATAATCCATCACAGCCAAGTGGGCTTCATCCCAGAGAAGCAGGGATGGTTCAACATATGCAAATCTATAAATGTAATTCACCACATAAACAGAAGCAAAAACAAAGACCATATGATGCAGAAAAAGCATTTGACAAAATTCAACACCCTTTTATGATAAGAATGCTCAACAAAATAGGCATAGATGGTGCTTACCTAAAAATGATACAAGCCATATATGACAAACCCACAGCCAACATCACACTGAATGGGGAAAAATTGAAAGCATTCCCACTTAGAACTGGAACAAGGCAAGGTTTCCTACTATTTCCACTTCTATTCAACATAGTGCTGGAAGACCTTGCTATAGCAGACAAGAGAGCAGAATTAAGGGCATCCAAATGGGGGCAGAAGAGATCAAACTCTCACTCTTTGCTGATGATATGATATTATACCTAGAAAACCCCAAGGATTCAACCAAGAGACTCCTTGAATTGATAAATTAATTCAGTAAAGTCTCAGGATACAAAATCAATACACACAAATCAGAGGCATTCATATACGCCATAACAGCCAAACTGAGAACCAAATCAAAGACTCAATTCCCTTCAAAATAGCAACAAAGAAAATAAAGTACCTAGGAATATATTTAACTAAGGAGGTAAAAGACCTCTACAGGGAGAACTATGAAACACTGAGGAAGGAAATAGCAGAGTACGTAAACAGGTGGAAGACCACAACCATGCTTCTGGGCCGGCAGAATCAACATTGTTAAAATGTCTGTACTACCCAAACTGATCTACAGAGTCAATGCAATCCCTATTAAAATACCATCATCATTTTTCACAGATACAGAAAAAATAATTTTATGCTTCATATGGAACCAGAGAAGACACCGTATAGCAAAAGCAATCCTAAGCAATAAAAACAAATGGTAGGTATCAATTTGTCAGACTTCAAACTATCCTACAAGGCTGTAGTAATTAAAATAGCTTGCGACTGGCACAAGAACAGGGACATTGACCAGTGGAACAGAACAGAGAACCCAGATATAAAACCATCTTCATATAGCCAACTAATCTTTGACAAAGCAGAAAAAAACATACACTGGGGAAAAGAATCCTTATTCAATAAATAGTGTTGGGAAAACCGGATAGCCACATGTAGAAGAGTGAAACAGGATCCACACTTTTCACCTCTCACAAAAATCAACTCACACTGGGTAACAGACTTAAACCTAAGGTGTGAAACTATTAGAATTCTAGAGGAAAAGGTTGGAAATACTCTTCTAGACATTGGCCTAGGCAAAGAATTTATGAAGAAGACCCCAAAAGCAATCACAGCATCAACAAAAATAAATAAATGGGACCTAATCAAATTAAAAAGCTTCTGAACAACCAAAGAAACTGTCAAGAGAGCAAACAGACAACCTACAGAATGGGAGTAATATTTTGCAAGCTACACATCCAGCGTCAGACAGAGACATATTATTGCTCTGAGCTCAAGATTTTGACGTGCTTGATCTTAGAGCTTAGCTTTTATGATTATTTATCTCATTGCTTTTTTAGGCTATTAATCTTTCAATTAACTCTTCTATTGCCCTAAGTGATTGTTAGTCAAGCAAACCTAAATTTACATTTTTAAGGGTGTCTAGGTTGCTGAATACCATAATGTTATTGCAATTTGTAAAGTCATTAATTTGAAAACTATTTTTAGATTCTTTTCAATCTTGTTTAGAACGTCACAAACAGTGAGTTTTATCTCCACACTAGTAGAAAAGTCAGAAGATTCAAAGAAGTCAGAGAGAAAACAGAGAGATAAAAAAAGAATTTAGAACACTATAGTTGCAGGATTTTTAAGAGTACAAATAATGACGATTGAGCTCTGAATTTTCCTTGATGCAGTTTTGTCTGTCAGCTTACAGACGTGCACGAGGATGTTCCATAATATCCAGACTGCTGGACTCCCCGCAAACCTGACCTGCCTTAAAATGTGGGAATTCCATTCCTCTGATTGCTAATCTCTCCCAGGGGAAGGAACATCTTGCACATACTGTCAGGGAATTCTGGAAGTTTAGGTCAGTGTTTTAGAAGCTGGTGACCACTCTAGTTGATTTTAATTAGCTATCCTGAGTCTATCAGTTAGAATGTTTATTATTTGCTCTCAGAAGATTTCAGGAAAAAGCAAGCAAAAAGAATCAAACACAAAGAAAAGAAACAAAAATAAGAATTTTCACAAAAATTTTACATTAAACTATGAATGCAGACCAAAATTGAATTCACTAGAAAAGACATGCTTCACAGACAGAACGTAAACTCCACAGAAACCAGAGCGTTCAACCAAAACTTCATTTGTCTTTATTCTAGAAAGTACTTACCAGAAAAGACAAAAAGTATGTTTTAATCCCAGGAGGTATGTAAGGTCCTTTAAGTGACCTTATAAGCAAGCCAGACCCTAAATCATACCCAGAAGTTTCTACCTGACAGAGGAAAGCTCAGGCTGGGACAAGACCCACCAGGGAGGGAGAGGGGAGCATGGATGTAGGAAGCTCAGACAGCCCATGAGCGTGACACGCTGGTTTCCCAAAGGAGAAATCCTCTGCAGTCATCTTTCTTCAGGGCCTGTTTCCGATACCGTTGCGTCAGCCAAATAACAGAGTCCCCGTAACAGAGAAAGATACTTATTCAGGCCTAGATCAATTCAAGGGAGTATGCATGCCATAGTAAACTGTGCGTGCATTCGGAGAGGTAAAGAAAACAAAGGTTTTAAAGAAAAAATCAGAAGGACTACATAATTCTTTTGAGACAACTATTCTTGTGTACAAATTTCAATAACAAGCTTGGACAGGCAGCTGCTGGACAGATGTTCTCCCAGAAGTATTTTTCCATGTCAGGTTGTGATGGACTTTATGCAAAGTTCTGGGTTTTGCAGAGTCATTTCTGATACCTATGGTGTCAGGCACACAAGCAGGAGAACCCTGTCTTTAGCTTTCCCCAGGTGTCTTGGCCAGAGTTGTTTTCTTTTACAACAGAAATTACTCAATTTTGAGTATGACAACGTTCACAGTTGCCTACAAAAATTCTCTGCACCAATAAGGACAAACATAGACTGAATAAACAGATGGGAAAAGATAACCCATACAAATGGAAACTACAAAGGGAAGAAGTAGCTATACTTACATCAGATAATATAGACTTTAGGTCAGAAAATATAAAGATAGACAAAGGCCATTATGTAATAATAAAAGGATTAAGACAACAAGAAAAAATAACAACTATAAATGCAGCCAATGCATGGACACACAGATATGTAAAGAAAATATTATTAGATCTCAGTGGAGAGAAAGATTCCAATACAACAGGAGTAGGGGACTCTATCACCCCACTCCAAGCATTGGAAAGATTGTCCAGACAGAAAATAAACAAAATAAACAGACTTAAACTACACTGCAGATCAAATTGATTCAACACACATTTACAAAATATTCCACCCAACATCTGCAAATTGCATGCCTCTCTATCAATAGCACATGAAACACTCCCCAAAACAGACCATATGTTAGCCAAAAGAAATAGCCTTGACACATTTTTTAAAAATAAAAATTACTTCAAGTATGATTTCTGACCACAAAGTTATTAAACTAGAAGCCAATTAAAAGAGAAACTTTGGACTCCGTACAAATACGTGGAGAGTAAACAGCATGCTCTCGAACAACTGAAGGATCAATGAGGGAATTAAGAAAAAATTTTAAAATGTTTTGGGACAAAGTAAAATGGAAACACAACGTACCAACACCAATATGAGACCGCAATAGCAGTTATCAGGTAAGTTTATAGCAACAGCTGCCACGCCAAAAATGCAGAAAAAGCTCAAATAAACAACCTACTATTTCACCTCTAGGAACTGAAGAAACAACATAAACCAAATACACAATCAGTGGGAGAGGAGAAACAATAACGACCAGAGCAACAATAAAGGAAACCGAGACTGGAAAACATACAAAAGGTGAATAAAGAAACAGCTGGATTCCTGAAAAGGCAAAAATCAATGAACCTTTATCTGGACTAAGAAAAAAGAGAGAAAATGCAAATAAACAAAATCAGAGATTAAAAAGAGACACTATAACTGATGTCACAGAAATACTGAAGATTTTTGGAGACTATTGCGAACAACTCTGCACCAAAAAGGCTGGAAAATTAAATGATTACTTCCTGAACACCTACGACCTACCAAAATTAAGTCGGGGCAGCGGAGGTGCTGCGCGCGTCTTCCCTCGGAGAGGACGCGTCCCGGACAGGCGCCTCCATCCTCCGCATCCGCCGGCAAATGGGTCGCTCTCTTCCCTTTTCCTCAGCCCCGTGTCCTCGTTCTTCCGACGCGGGGGCCTCGGCGACACGTGCGGAGCTCTGGGGGACAGCCCCCCGCATTGGCACCGGATCCCGGCGTGCAATGTGGGCTGGGGGCAGGCGTCCGGGTCCCGAGAGGGCGGATCCCCCTGGACAGCTGCGCCCTCCCCATGGCAACCAGGGCGGTCTCGCTCCGTCAGTTCTCGCGAGAGCTGCCTGTTAGCCGGCGCCTGGCACCCAGCCCCGCTTCAGGCGCCGCGCGACACTCCCTCTCCCCTGTCCCCTTCTGTCGTGAGCGGGCGCTCCCTGAAGCCCTCGGCAGAAGCCGATGGCGGCGCTGTGCTTCTTGCGCAGTTCTCAGAAGCACGAGTCAGACAAAACTCCTTTCCACGAACTGCCCACCGGGCCCCTCACAGCAGCGCGGGAAGGCGCCGGGGAGCGGGCCGGAGGCGGGAAGAGTGTGGAGAGCTCAGAAGCAGTCAAAAAGGTGAGGGAAAGTCGGAGCTTCTTGGAGACTGGGTAATGGCTGCGACCAGACGCTGACAGCGACCGGGCAGGAGGGCGAGGCGGCGAGGGGTGGCCTCAGCAGCACGGGGTAGCTGTGTCCGCCGGCGCCCTGTGGCGGCCGCGCTTACACGTGGCGACCCAGCGCACTGGCGAGAGGGGTTTCTGGGCAGCAAAGCCTTCAAAAAGAGATGTTCCTGCTTCTGACAGCCTACAGCCGGACCTGGGAGCAAGGGAATGACCTAAAGTTGGAACTTACAATTCTAAGGGAAGCAGAGTTTAAATTTGGAAAATCCACAGCCTGGCTACGTGGAGAAAAGGAAAGAGCATTTTCAGGAGAGAAATCCAAGGGGGGCAGGGAGCAGCCCCTCCCTGGAGAGGTCAGCTGACTGACAGCGAGCTGGACACTAGTCCAGACTAGGGGGAAGGTCCCGAAAGGTACTAAATAGGTTGGGGAGCCCCTCCCCAAATAGCACGACTTCTAATAAATAACATAATGGTACACCTCAAGGAATTTACAAATCAAGAAAAAACAAACCCCAAATTAGCAGGAGGAAAGAAATTAATAAAGACAAGAGCAGAAATAAGTGAAGTTGAGACTTACAAAACAATAATGAAGATCAACCCCCAAATTTGTTTTTTTGAAAATATAAACAAAATTGATATATCTTTAGCTACACGAAGAAGAAAAGAGATACCAAAATAAATAAAATCAAAATTCAAAGTGGAGACACAAAAACTGACAACATAGAAATACAAAGAATTAGAGAATTCTATAAACTATATGCCACAAAATTGGAAAACCTAGGGAAAAAATGAATAAATTTCTGTGCATATACCACCTACCAACATTGAACTATGAAGAAATAGAAAACCTTAATAAACCAATAATGAGTGACTAGACCAAAGTGATGATAAAAATTGTCGCACCCGAGAAAAGTGCAGCCCAAGAGCTTTCACCACTGAATTCTACCAATTATTTAAAGAAGCGCTGATATAAATCCTGCCCCAACTCTTTTAAATAACTGAAGAGGAGGGAATACTTCCACACTCCTTCTCTGAGGCCAGCATTACCTTAATGTCAACCAGAGAAGGATACAAAAAAGAAAAAAGAATAAAACAGTCCCTTATTCCTGATTGACACAGATGCAAAAATCCGCAGTAAAATACTAGTCACCTGAATGAAACAACACGTTAAGAAGATCATTAAACATTGTCAAGTGGGATTTATCCCAGGGGTGCAAGGATGGTTCGACATATGCAAATCAATAAATATGATACATCACATTAAAGAAACCAAGAACAAAATCTATATGATCACTTTAATAGTTGCTGAAAAAGCATTTGATGCAATTAAACATCTTTTATGATAAGAGCCCTCATTGAGTGGAGTGTAGAAGAACACACTTCATAATAATAGCAGCTGCATTAGACAGTCCCGCTGCTAACACTGTACTGAATGGTGAAAGATTTAAAGCCTTTCCTCCAAGATCAGGAACAAGACAAGAACACCTAACTTTATCACGTTTGTTCAACATAATGCTCGAATTCTCAGCCAGAGCAATTGGGCAAGAGAAAAGACGAGTGCACCAAAATGGGAAAGGGGCAAATCACATCAGCCTTGCTTGCAGATGACATGATTCTATACTCAGGAAAACCTAAAGACTGCACCAAGAAAACCGGTTAGAACTTATAAACAAATTCAGTATAGTTGTAGAATAAAAAATCAACATAAAAAATGTAATAGCATTTATCCCTGTCAACAGTGAACAATCTGAAAATGAGATCAAGAAAGAATACCATTTCAAATGGCTACAAAGAATATAGAATTCCCAGGAATCAACTTAGCCAAGGAATAAAAGACCTACACAAGGAAAACTACAAAACAGTGTGAAACGATTTGAAGAGGACACAACAAAATGGAAAGATATTCCTTGCTCATAGATTGGAAGAACTAATATTGTTAAAATGCCAGTACTACTGACACCAATTTACAGATTCAATGCAATCCCTATCAAAATAATAATGACATTCTTCATAGAAACAGAAAAAATGATTTGAAAATTTATATGGAACAACAAAAAAAACACTCAAATTACCAAATAAATCATTATCAAAGAGAATAAAATTAAGATATCACACTGCCTGACTAAAAAATACATAAGCCACTTTTTGAGAAGAATCAAAGTAAAACAACCATTGTCCGAGGATGACAAAAGTCTTAGAACAGCCGCGGTTAAAAACACAATGGACAAAGAAACTCTGTTATTTCTGTGGTATACAACAATTTAACATATAATCATAATTATTGATAACATATACCAAGACATCAGAATTTTAAGAGTTTCATACAATTTTGGAAAACATTTTTGTAAACACATTCATATAAATGTAACCGAAAGAAAGTTAAAAACATTTCATATCTGACAACACTTCTTGTATGATTTAAGGAATAGCAAATAAGCCTACTACATCTCCCTTGGACTGCCAGGGGCCTTTATATCAAAGAGCTACTTTGAGGTCAAAAAGACTGAATGCAGAATTAGAATTTTTGATATTGGAAAGTTTGTCAAATATCAGAGGTTTGAAACATTGCTAAAAATAGGATCACAGGTTACTTTACAATGACAGTCATTCATTTAACCAAAGTAATAATTCAAAGATTTTAAAAAGCAAAAACCTTTACTCTTTGGTAGAGAAAAGACTCCGTTTTCCAAATGATCATGAGACACTGCCAGGCAAGCTGAGTCTGTCTCTCTCGTCTCTTATTTCTTTGCAGTTTACTCAAAAAGTAAACAAAAATCTTTTACTGTTTCTTATTAATATCACACAAACAAAAATCATGTTCAAAAGAGAAAGCCAAATTTACCTTCGTATTAGTGTATTCTTCATTTTAAAGTTAATTTTAATAAAACCTAATAACAAATATATCTAATAATCACAATCAGCTTTGATTTGACCACAAGGTAAGATTTCTATAAACCTTTTATAACTTTTATAAATTTTCCCACTCTCTTTATTTAACTTTTTATATGTATTTACTTTTATGTCCCCTTGTTTACTGCCTTAAATTATACGGATGGGTGGACGGGAAACGCCTTCACTTGGTTTCAGGGCTCAGCATCCGCTTCAGCGTCTCGTTCCCTCGTGACACCGACCCTGCGCTGGGCAGCAGCTGGGGAGGACCCAGCAGCGGCCACAGGGACTCTTGTGCAGAGTCAGCCACCCCCTCTCCCGCGCCTGGGCAGCGCTGGGGAGGTGGGGGCTGCTCCCACGAGGGTTCTGCCAAGGGCTCGCTGGTGCTGATGTGGGGAGGAGGCTGCGTCTCCGCTGTGGGCGGACCTTCTCCGATGCCCAGAGCGTGGAGCCCGGCTCCTGTCGCAGGTGCTGAAGTTCCCGGCTTCTGCTCAGACGCAAGCCCACACATCCCTCGGGTGCAGGGGTCAGGCTTCCGTGTGCGCTGTCCCCTCCTGTGCGTGCTGTGCACAGAGCTGCGCGATGGCTGCCGCGGAGCCCACCTGCGGAGCCCACCTGCGGGCAGGCCGTGGCTGCTGGTTGACAGTCGCTGCACGTGGCGAAGTGAGTGTCCCCTCTCTAATACTATGTGATTGTTGCACAGAGCATTCCCTTAAATGTGTAAGTTGTCTGCAGTTCCTAACGTTTATTTATTTTTTTTACTAATTTACTCATAATTAGGTACAATTTACACATAAGTACGTTCTTCATAGTTTTTTCCCCCTAAGGTGAAATGTAGTAGGACAATGAATGTATCACTTGCCCCTATCTCTTGTCAATAAAGACTGTTTTGGTCTTTCCAGTGGTGAGTCAAGACAGCCTCGAAGTGGCACTCACTTCCTTTGATGTTGAGGAAGCACCAAGAAGAAGCTGCCCAGAGGCCCTGGGGACAGACAGCAGATGCACGCAGGTACATCCTGGTGGGGGAGATGCCCGAAGTCCCTGCAGCTTCTCTGCTGAGGCACGAGGACCTGTGCCTTCTCCTGGGCTGATGAGACTGTTCCCCTGTGTGTCAATCAGGGTTGGGGTGTCAGAGGCTTTCCTAGATGCTCAGATCCTTTATAACTCCCAGCGGAGTGGAGAAAACAATTCTGAGGCCTCCTGGAGGCCTCCCTTCCCCTGGAAAGCTGTGACTCCCTTCGGTGGCTGCCTCTATCCCGCCTCACTCCGGCCTGGTTTGCTCCCAAAGCAGTGCCCAGTCTGTTTCCTCTGGGGCAAGGCTGGCAAGGGGCCAGGACGTGCAGGGAGAGAAGTTCCTGTCTGAGTCACAGCAGCAGCTGCAGACACAGCGCAGACCGAATGCACACCCCTTCCAGAGACCCAGGGAAACGCAGCCCCGGCTGGAGAGCCAGTTGCTTTCCGTGCTCTGTCCTGGGGAGGCTGTAGCAGACTTGCCATATAATTGTGCAGCTTAAGAATTGATCTTAGGGGAA
>VBSM01000639.1:4969539-5012186 GCA_008086735.1 Cheirogaleus medius | reverse complement strand
TTTATCAGAGATCCAGTGAGCACTGAGTCCAATCTGCACAGTGGAGCAGAAATGGTCTCTCCGGGCTCAGTAGGAGTCTGCTTGCTGAAGCTTTTCCCCTATTCCCTGGTGTTTGTGGGGGGTGAGAGAGGCCCACAGTGCTGAGTAAAATGGCAGCCACAGCTTTCCTTCTTCCCCCTGGGGACACACAACACCTAAAGTGGAGCATCCCACTCCTCACTTCACTGAAGAGACTTTCCCCTCAAAGCCTCAGTTTGCAGCACGCACAGGATGGCCGGGACCTGACGGGGGGAGCCGACCTTGTTGGTGGGGCTGCCTGCACCTTTCCGGTCACCTCTGGGATAGTAGCTGTCACGATGGGGCAGATGAGAAGGGCTGCTCGTCTTCTTTACCGCTTCTCGACGAAATGCATGGATCGTGCAGATACGCTGCATAGCCATGCCCATCACTAGGTCTTATTTTCGGGGTAGGGCTTATATTGTGCAAATGCTTAGAAATCCTGCTAGGGCTTATTTTATGGGTAGGTCTTATTTTTGGGGAAACGCGGTATTTGCAGTGACTTTCGTTTTCTTTATGTCTGGGCAATCCAACCATCCATTCAATCATTTGCTGTTGTTCTATGTACTCATTCATTTGTACATTCTTTCACTCAACAGATACTCACTGAGGACATAGTACCTGAAATTAACAATGCATGACACTATGAGGGGCAAGATAAAGCTGCTGCCCCAGGAATTTCCATTTTAATTGGGGAGAGAAGGCATTCAAACCGAAAGCTGTAATTCACCGTGTGCTAACTTCAGTAGGAAAGGTATCTAGTGCTACAAGAGTGCAAAAAGTAGAGAAATTGCTTCTAGGAGGGAGATTCAGAGAAGACCCCATGGAGGATGAAGTGGTTAAACTGAGTTTTTCCACATGGGAAAATATTCCACTTTTGTCCAGAGGATTTAGTTTTCCAAATGTATTCCACACATTCCCACCTTTGGGTCTCTACTCAGGCCTTTCCTGTGCATGCAAAATATTTGTGTTTTGCTGAAGGGTGCCACCTTGCTCTAAAAGTCAATGGATGAGTCGGTAACATTTATTAAAAACCCACTGAGGTTTTAAAATTGGTATGTATTTTCAATGGGAGTTCATTGAATCTCCAATGTTTGAGGCAATGTAGGGGGCAGGGGGTCTAGCGAGGAGGGAGGAGCTATGTCTGTGAATAACTAGATAAAATGGGATATGTGAAAAGCGCTGTGAGATTAGGAGATGGATGTGTTCAGAAGAGGAAACATTCAGTTCTAGTAATCTGGGAAAACATTAGGAAGGAAGTGGCCAAGAAAATAAAATATGGGTCTGTCTATAAATGCTCAAGGGTGGGGAATCAGGGCAAGGGGAAGCAGGTGGTTTGGAACCGAAGGTCTATGTAGCAGCGAATTTTGTCAATGTGAGTTGCAGTCAGTTGTCTTTCTCGGGGCCTTCAAACTAAGTGTAGCAAGTTCCCACACACCAACCATGTTGGAGAAGCACTCTACTTTCCTTTGGGTTGAAACTTTCTTAGTCTCTGGGGAAGGACCTGTGTTGGATGTGCCCGATGAGTTGGAGAGTGAAGTCAGGATAAACTAAGTGGTCTCCCAAGGGCAGGATTTTGACAAGACTGAAGTCTGACAGTGAAGCTGATGCGAGTGCAGACAGCTGGTGCCCCAGTGTGCTCCATGTTGCCTTTCTGTGCTTTAAAATTGGTGTGGCTTGTTCAAAATCCCACCTACTGCTTCACCAAGACCAGCTTTCTACACTCTGCAAAAGGATTTCTCCTTGTGGTCTGTCAGTCCACCGTGTGGTTTCCCTATGCTGTGGGATTCCTTTTTGTGGTTGGAGGTCAAACCCTTTCTCGGCTGCTGCTTTCAGGAATGTGTGGTGTGCGTCTCGGCGTGCTACGCAGAGGGTTTTATTTTCCCTCCCTTGAATGGAATGGCAGTCATCCAGCAGGGCTGGGTGCATGTATAAATAGAGGGACACGTAAGTCTGCATTTAATATCCAGAACATAAACCAGCCACCACTGCCCACTACACTGTCATGTTTTGATTAAAGACTGCTGACAGCACCACAGACCACGCCATGGGGCCCAGCAAACCACCTAATCCCACTGCTTTATCCCAGGCATAGATGGGGCAGATTTCACTGCCAGGAACTATTTCTTTCCAGCTACCACCAGCAGCTCTGAGTTTCTTCTGCTTTTCCTGCTTCAGCTGCCCATTACTCACCACCTCGGGTCAGAGAGGCTGGGGGAGCCTGGAAGCCTGAAATGGACAGCTAGTCCCCAAGTTGTAGTCATCATTGTTGTCATCGTCTTCTTCTTTTTATTAGTTTTATTTTATTTTTTAAATTTATTTTATTATTTTTATTCTTTGTCTTCTTCTTAAAAGCAGATTTCGACCCACTGCCCTGTGACTCCCTTTGGCTACAGAGCTGATGTCAGAGCTGATGTCAGAACGATTGGAGTTTCTCTGTCTCTTGCCCAACTTCTTACGATGCGTACATGTGAGAGTGTCACTTGCTAGTCTACATAGCATAAGTACGAATTCCTGCTTCTGCCACTTGCAGTCTTCACAATCTGGTCCCAAACTACCTTTCTGATCTTATAACCACTGCACCCTCACTTTGGCTTCTATGTAATGGACTGGGGTACTTTCTGTTTTCCAAGCCACTTGTACCACATGTCAGCATTGTGGTGGTCTCTTCCCCTGGAACAGTCCCCTTCTGTCTGCCTAGTGACAGCCTTTCTATCCATTAAGGCTGATTTAGGTTCCAGGGCCCCATGGCTACCCCCGTGACTACTCCCCCACACAGGCGTCTTTCCCTCCGTAGTGTGACTGGTTTCTGCTGTTTATTCAATAAGTCATCGTATTATGGTCTAGTCTTTATTGTCTTTTATACTGATTACAATCAACAGACTTTAGATTGCAATTCTAGATTCTAGTCTCCCCTAGACTGGAAACCCCATGAGGTCAGGTGTTTGCTTCTTTGTAACTCCTGCAGCGTCAAGCATTCTTTAGGTGAGAAGGGCCAGAAAGTGCTTGTTGATTGAACGAATAATAATCTGAAAAAGCAGAGTTGGCAGCATTTATTAGTGAATCCAGTGACCTCTCAAGGACATTCTCTGGCTAAGCACTGGAAAATTGGAATATGAAGTAATAATGAAAGTTATTCTCAGGTCTTGAAGGGAGCCCAGAGACTATTATTGCCCTGAAGTCCCCTGGAGCTATCCAGAATGTCAGCCTAACTGAGCTTCCAGCTTGGGTTGCTTCCAAAGTCTTGGGTTTCTTCGGGTTTGTGCTATGGGCTCCTAACACCTGATTTTTACAACTGTCATCCCTCAGTAGCCTTCATATTCAGTAAGTCCTTAATGGTTTGAATTAAGCAAGGAATAATGTGTCTAACTTTTTGCTAGATATTGTGGAGAATGTCTGGGATATTTGTAAAAGATGTAAATGCTTTTTATACAAAATTTAGTTTTTGAACAATGCCTTTGGAATTTCCCAAGTAACTGAAACATACAGTCGGTGGTTGCAAATCTTTTTTTAAACAATGGATTTGACTTTTGTAAACGTCTACATATCATTTTTAGCTCTGATTAATATAATGGATATTCAAATATGATAATATCATTTTAGCAAAAAACAAGGAACACAAAGAAATAGAAAAAAAATCCATGATTTTTGCACATGGCTTGTAAAAGGGCTTTGAAGATAATTCCAAAATAGAACTTTCAGAAATGTATTAAATTTTAGAAGCGTTACTGTAATAGCAATAGCTTTTACGTACTGAACACTTGTTGTGAGTTGGTAAGTACTTGCTATTTAAAATCTCATTTAATCCTAAAAGCAACCCTGTGGAGACGAATTTTTTTTCCACGAGGAATGTAGAACCTCCAAATTCACTTTGAGGGGCACAGCCACAGCTCCCCAAAGGCTACGAGATCCACTTGCTGTTTGCACCTCTGTTTAAAGAGACAGATTTTTATAAGCTTTGTTTCAGAGACATGGAGGCCTAAAGGTTAGAGTGGCTTGAACTCTAACAGGACTTGAACTCAGGTTTGTCAGAACAGGACTTGAACTCAGGTTTGTCAGACTCCGAGGTCTGTGCACCATTATCATGCCCACCTGGAAAGACAAAATGCTGATTGAATATAGCTCAGTTGATGAGCTACTAAGTTAAGGCCACTTATGACCATTCATTGCACAACCCCAGAAGTTGTCACTCACCTGCTTGTAGCATATTTGGATAGTTTTAATGACTAATTTCTAGCAGTAAAGTGTCTCAAAGAAGGGGATCTTTTCTTAATTCATGGTTGCTCAAAAGTTGGTCTCATTACTCTATGGTCACATGTATAAGGCAGGGTCCCCAAACTGGACCTAAATCTTCAGAAGCTTCTAGATGAGCTCTGTTGGAGCTGACAAATGAGAATTCTTAATGCTTAGGATCCGACAATGACATCTCACTTGCCTGTTATGGCACTGCCTGTCCATCCATCTCTGGAGTGAACTAGATTCTCTCCTGATCTTCTTAGGTATTAATTTAGTTTAATGGAACAAAAATGCATTAAAAATCTATTACGTGGGAGATGCTATGATGGGTCACCGACAGGAGGCATGAGGATGGGGAATGAGGGGTGATGGGGGGGGCAGGGAGTGACGTGGGACTTCAAGGGAGGAGGCAGAAATGAGTAAGTTGTGGCCTCAACCTCAGTTTATAAATGCGGGTAGGAGACCTAGCTACATAAGTGCTATAATGGTGGGGGTGGGGGTATAAACAAGCTCCTCTGGGCACACACAGAAGATGAGTTCTGTCAGCTGGAGAAGGCTTCATGGAGGAGGTGACATTTGGGCTAACTCTTGAAGGATGGGCAGGCCCCTGACAAATGGGGAAGGGAAAACATGAGGTGAAAGCCGTGTGGTGGCTGATGTGAGAGTGAGCTGCGCGGCGTGGCGGGTAGGGACGGAGGGAGGGGTTGTGGCAGGAGAGGTAAAGAACCTTGACTGTCCTCTGAAAGATTTTAGATTTTATATGGGCAATGGGGAATCACTGAAGGTTTTTGAGCAGGGGAGTAGCATCTTTTGATCTTTCAGTTTTCCAGAGATTGCTCCTTTTGCATATACAATTATTTGGGAGTGTTGGCTGTATTATGTGGTACAAGATTGCATTTTTATTTTTCCTTTGCAAAGGAGCCCTCTCAGGGAAAAGGACCTTATTGTGCTTTTAGCCTCTTTTGTTCAGGCTTAGTTTGATACTGTTTGCCATTTGCCCTCTCTCTCCTTTGATGCTTTTGCCAAGGGAAGAGTTATACCACTGGCATCTTCCTACTGACATTTGGGTCAGGGATTTGATCATATTACCACATGATTCCCTCCCCTCCCTTTTCCTCCCCTCCCCTCCCCTCCTTTCCCTTCCCTTCCCTTTTCTTCCCTTCCTTTCCCTTCCCTTTCCTTCTTTCCTCCCTCTTCTTTTCCCTCTCTCTCCTTCCTTCCTTCTCTTTTCTTTCTCTCCCTCCCTCCCCCTTTCTCTCCCTCTCTTTCTTTCTTTCCCTCTTTCCTTCTTTCCCTCTCTTTCTCCCTTCCTTTCTCTCTTTCTTTCTTTCTCTTTCCTTTTTCCTTTCCCTTCCCTTCCCTTCCTTTTACCTTCCCTTCCATTTTCCTCCCCTTCCCTTCCCTTTCTTCTTTCCTCATCTCACTCTGTTGCCCAGGCTGGAGTGCAGTAGTGCGATCATAGCTCATTTCAGCCCCAAACTTCTGGGCTCAGACGATCCTCCTGCCTCAGCCTCCCGAGTTGCTGGGACTACAGGCACACCACCACGTCTGGCTAATTTTTAATTTTTTTGTAGAGACAAGGTCTTGCTATGTTGCTCAGGCTGGTCTCAAACTCCTGGCCTGAAGTAATCCTCCTGCCTAAGCCTACTGAGTACCTGGGACTACAGGCACGAGCCACCATGCCTGGCCTGTGATGATTATTTTCAGTGAATCAGATGGGTCAAGGAGTAACTTATTATCAGAGTCCATGGGTTGAAAACCCAAGAAAGTTTAGGAGTAAGAGAGTTGGAAAAAGAAGCACACAGACAGAGAGGTGGGACATGCATCAAAGCATAGGACAGTGCACTATGGATTGAGAGAGACCTCAAAATAGAAGGTGCTTCTCTTGGGATTCACACCACAGGCCTTGGCAGGCAGCCCACCCTTATCACCATTAATTTCCAGAGTTCAGAATCAGGCACCACACCCTGGTGTTAAGCTGTTAACCTCCAGCATCAAGGCCACAGCCGCTGGGGAGAATTCCTCTGTCAGTCTGTGGCCTGGTCAGAGTCCTTCATCTGGAGGACTCTGGGACTTTTGTCCAGGCCCACGATGCTGACATTCTATATATACTTCCGTATCCCACTCCTTGACTCCAGGACACGTACACACAGCTCAGAGTCTTCCTACAGTGGGCTATGACACTGCAGTTGCAGTGTGTGTGTGTGTGTGTGTGAGAGAGAGAGAGAGAGAGAGAGAGAGAGAATACAAGAGAATTTGTGTGTATGTGCATACAGAAGTGTGTAGCCTTTCAATGCATAGGACATGAATCTCCTTCCAGCCCTTTTTTTCTTCTACTACCTGAAAGAATAAAACCTGAAATAATGTGGATAGTCTGAGGAAGTCAGGGACATTTCTAGAGCCTGGCTCTTCCCAGCAGAAGTCTGCTCTAGGTCTCCAGGCAAGTTCTTCTGACTGGGAAGTTCTGCTTCCTTCAGTTGTCCTTGCCTGGGGCTGTGAAGTTACAGCCACACCACCAGCAGAGGGCGCCCTCAACCGTAGAAGCTGGTGGGAATGCTTGGAAAGCCAAGCAGTGCGAATGGGAGGGAGAAATGCAGCTCTGACTCTGAATTTAAAATCCGACGTCCTAAGTACTTTTTGTAGCGAAGAAACCCTGACCCGTCCTGAAAACAGACCGCTTCAGCAAGAAGGTATTTATTAGCGTTTACATTAAATGACACTGTTTAAATTCCTGTATCAAGGTCAGCACAATGTTTATGCTCAGAGTAACACATAGCTAAGTTATTCCTCAAAGATCCCCAGAAGAAGGGCAACTCCCTGACCAACCGTTTAATTGTTTCTCGGCAGTTCCTAACTTTCGAGTCACAGAACCATCAGTCACCACTGGTCTCGGGTCTGGACCAGAGCTTTGCGATGCCAGATTTTTCTTTGGCACTGACCCAGATTCATACCGGCTAAACGCAGTGCCTGATTGATAAACCACCGTGTCAGTGTGTCCAATGCCCACTGTCTGCTTGGGCCATTGCAGCTGGCCAACTGCTATAAATTAAAATTGAGAAGGCTGCGTGGTGAAAATACAGTCAGGAATAGGAAACTGGACATTGTCCAAACAATACCTATCTATAGTGAAGACATCCTGAGAGCATTCTGATTTTCCACGCTGAAGACACAGCAGTTCAGGATCCCTTACCAGGTGTTAGTCAGAATCGGGCTTTTTCCTTTGAAATTTGCTAGACAGCCAGTGTCCACGTTTTAGGATCTAACTCTTTTTTTCTCAGCTCTAGGCAGATGACCGTGTTCCTTTGTTATAACATCATCTGAGACGTGTGACAAGGAATGATGCCACTGCTTCCTTGACATCAGGTGTGCATCTCTGAGAAAATTGCAGGAGAACACTCCAAATTCCTTGACTGCACTTGAGATGATGCATCTTGGTCTTTTATAGGGGTGGTGAGGACATGCCTGGTCAGTGGCTGAAGCTTTCTGACCTTTTCAAATTCCAGGGAGAAGGAGGGACCCTACCGTGAACAAAACCCACCGCCCACCTTTCTCCTATGGAAACCCATCAAATAGCAACACGGCCAGATAAGCACTGGGCAGAGGGGGCACAGGAGCGCAGAGGAGACCGGAGGGAGAGTGGAGTTCGTGAGGTCGGAGTCCATCAGCACAAGTTTCGGAGAAGGAGCGCGTGTCCTCCTTGTGATAGGAGGCCAGTGCACACAGGCAGAAACTTTGGGGAAGCCGCTCCAGCCTCCTGCAGTGGGAAACAACGGTTTTGTTTGTCCTGGCCTCCCTGGTTCAGATGGTTCTCATCAGCTACGTGCAGATTGATTCCATTTGCAAAGCTCTCCTGGCAGTCTCGGTGGAGGAGCTTGGTGGCAAAATCTCTGGCATTTTCTGAGCCTGCCCAGGCCCTGCTCTTCTTGTGCAGTTTTTTGGCGCTCTGGCTCCTAAGCAGAAATTGGCTAAGCAGAGGCTACTGCTGAACAAAGCCAAATGTAAAACAGAACACTGGAACTCCAAGTGGAGTGATTTTCTAAATGTGGGGGGTGGGAATGCGGGGACAGTGAGGGATCAGGAAAGGGAGGGGCTTCCTCAGAACTGACCGAACCATGCTCTGGTGAAGGACGGTCCGGCCCCATCTCCCGCATCCTAACTCTGAAGGATCGAAGGTTACTTCCCCCGACTCTGCGCTCTTACTATGAAATATCTGGGTCCCACCCAGTGCCACCCTCTCACTTTCTGGCCCTCACGAAAGGGAGTGGTCCTGAGACCCTGACACCCCTCTTCCTTCCCACCCTCCTGCAGCCCCGCTGGCAGCCTCCTCCGGCCCACTGTCCCCACACGCGCCGTGTCGCCCCTCCTCCGCGGGCTGCGTCTCCTCTCGCACCGCCCAGGGTTGCTCCTCCAGCGCCCCGGCAGGGGCAGGACTTGCCGTGGGAGAAACTGCCCACTGGGGTGCGAGAGGGACGCTGCTGTCCACGGGACTGACGGCGAGTGTTGTGTCGCTCCGGTCCTTCATCCTGCTGTCTGGATTGAATCTCCCCACGCCTGGGTCACCGGGTCTGAGCTTCAAGTGGAGACCTGAGTGTTAGGAGGCAGGGAGCCCACCGGCTTCAGGCCCGAGAAGTTTATCCCGACCTAGAAAGGCAATGCGCCCGCGCCGCGCGCACACTGAGGCCGCCTCACAGTTCCACGGTTCAGAATTCAAAAGGTGCGCACGGACTGCACCCCACTCTCGTGCCCCAGCTCTTAGGTCCCCTCTGTAGAGTTTAAGCCTCTGCAGTGTCCTTCGGGATCTGTGTGTACGTACAGGCACATACTCTCCACAGCTGGTAGCCTGTCGTACGTACTGTTTCACACCTTGCTGTTTTTCCTTTTTTTTTTAAGGAGGGGAGGGGAGGACTCTGTTTTTCATTTTTTAAAATGGCTGCGTAGTATTTCATTGAATGAATTTCCATCATGTATTTAGTGAGTCCTGTACAGATGCGCTTCGGTGGTTTCCAATCTTTTGTTATTATAAAAAACAAAGTTGATATTTTGATCCTCACATCTTGTGTTTATTTCCCAAAGGCTCAGCGCTCGGAGGAGAGAGGAGCGTGGTCCACACTCCACCTCTCTGCCAAGCCTGGCACTGGATTTGAAGTTCCATACCACTGAGTCAAACACATCCAGGTTTGCTTTTTCATTCCCCCTAATTCTGTCCAACTTGCCATGATGCACAGAATTTATGCTACCAATTCCAGTGTTCGCTAAATTAGGTCATTTTATGTTTTTCTTTCTCCTCTTCTGCCTGCACTCTCCTCCAACCTTGGGATTTAGCTGTAACCAAAGCACTGCGTCAGCTAGTGGTGTTACCAGTCTCCCAAGGACATAAGGTATTGAATTCCTTACAATTGTGTGGCATGCTTAATTTGCAAAGCACCTTCATATAGCATTCTTTCATTTGATTCCTACACAAAATGTTTGAGGCCAGCAGGACATTTTCTAGATGAAAAACTGAGGCTCAGAGGAACTGTGTGGCTTGCCCAAGGTCACCTAGTTGGTAAATTGGCAGAGACAAAACTCAAAACCAGACCATCTAACTCTCTCTGCCTACTGCTTTTCTAATATACATCTAACCTTTTGCCACGTATGTGACATCAAACTCAGATAGAGTGAGGCTATTCAGACAAGAGAAATTATGGACTAATTTATTCACATTGGTTTTTATTTATTACAAAAATTTTTTTTTGAGAGATAGGATTTTGCTCTGTCACCCAGGCTGGAGTGCAGTGGTCTGATCATAGCTCGCTGCAGCCTCAAACTCCTGGGCTCAAGCGACCCTGCCTCAGCCTCTGGAATAGCTGGGACTACAGGTGCATGCCACTGGCTTCAGCTAATTTTTTTTTTTTTTTTTTTTTTTTAGAGATGGAGTCTCATTATGTTGCCCAGCCTGGTCTTGAACTCTCGGGCTCAGGTGATCCCACCTTGGCCTCCCAAAGCCCTGGGTTTACAGGCGTGAGCCACCATGCCTGACCCACATTGATTCACTGGGATAGTGCACAACACAACATAATTAGGGCAATGCCAGTTGTCTAGGGAGCAGGAGAAAGTGTGTTGGGGAGCTTCCAGGGCTGGAAGCCTCTGGCCTCAAAGCACATGCCTGATGTGGAAGCCAGGGTGTGGGCTTGCAAGTCGGGGAACAGAAAGAGAGGAAAAGAATGTACACTTACGGAGAGTTCACCATGTGCATGCTTACTCATTAATCACTCACAGCACTTGGGAAGGACACTCATAGAGATATGGCAAGGCTGTGCCAGGTCCCACAAGGTCTCATGGTGTCTGCCCAGCAGATGGGGGGAGATTCTCAAGGCAGGCAAGGAGCTTTGTAAGTGGTGATGCCCAGTGCTGAGTGATAGATTCTGAGCTCATCTTAGAACCACGTCTTCTCTCTGGGACTCAGGTCCGGTGTCGTGTGTGTGGCTCTTTCCTCCCTCAGGATGGGGTTTCTCTCCAGCAGCTTCTCAACTCTTGGCGCACAGGCTTCTGTCAGCTCTGCCGCATCTGTTCACTCTGCATGCTCCGGGGCACTGCCCGGGCTGCAGCGAGTGGTGCTGAGAAGGGGCTGCGAGCGACGGCCCCCACAGACAGCTGAGCAGCCGCACGGCAGGCGGGGTACTGGAGAAGACATGAACACTCGGCACACTCCAGAAGGAGAAAGCCACGCTTCCTGGGGCACGGCTGAGAGTGTGGAGAGAGGCAGGGCTGCATTATCGCAGGCTCAGATGCTCGGACTTCAGGGCTTATTTATTCTACAGGCAGTGGGGATGATTGAGGAGCTCTGAGGAAAGGAGTGATGAGATTAGGTATGCATTTTAGAAATACCCCTCAGTCAGCAATTCACTCATTTTTTCTGTAAATACAGAGAGCACATGCTGATGACCCGTGTCTCCCCAAATTCCTGTGCGGAAGGCCTGACTCGCAATACGATGGTATTTGGAGCTGGGGCCTTTGGGAGCGAATTAGGTTTGGATGAGGTCACGAGGGTGGGACTCTGGTAATGAGATTAGTGTCCTTAGAAGAAGAGACACCAGAGAGCTCCCTTTCTCTCTTCTCCACATGCATGCCTGGAGGAAAGGCTGTGTGAACCCGCAGTGAGAGGGTGGCTGTCTGCAGTCCAGGAAGAAGGCTCTAGCAGAGCTCTGCCATGCTGGTGAACTGATCTTGGACTTCAGGCTTCCAGAACCACGAGAAAGAGATTTCTGTGTAAGCCATGCAGTTTCTGTGGTACTTTGTCACAGCTGCTCAGGCTGACGAGGACAGTGCATGACCTTGTGACCAGCAGCGAACACAGAGCTCTTGCCCTCATGGAGCTTGCAGTCTAGTGGGGAGGCATGAAATGAACAACCCATGTGAAGTATACACAGTTACTAATTGTGAAAGAGAGTAACAGGTTGGGGAAGACAGGAGAAGACTTTCTGAGGCTGTGAACTTCAACATGAGACCCCAAGGATGAGCTGGGGGATGCCAGGGGGAAGCAGGGGACAGAACACCTCAGGCTTGGGAACAGTGTGTGGGAAGCCCTTAGGTGAGAAAAGGCTTGGGGAACAAGTGACAAGGGAAAGTGTCACGAGAGGGAGAATGTGACATAAAATAAGACTGGGTGCTGATAGGTGACAGTTCATGTGGGAACCTGTAGGTCTTTAAGGGGTTCAGATTGCTATTCTTGGTGCATTGGGAAGCCCTTAAAGAGTTTCAGTGAAGAAGTGACATGATCCAGCTTTCACGTTTGAAATTCACTTTGAGTAAATAACATGAGGCTGGGGTAAGAGGGATGTCAGGTGGAGCGGGAGAGGGCGGTTGTAGTGGTCCTGTGTCCCTCAGTGAGGGGGTAGAGAGTCGCCAGAGGTGTGCGCCTGAGGGCGGGCAGATAGAGGGGTGGGAGGAAGCAGAGGCAGAAGACAACTGTAGGCAGAAGACAGCTGGGAGGAAGAGTGTGAGTCTGACTTTGAGCAAATTGATTCTGGTGGGAAGTTGGAAACATACCCAGCCTGTGCAGACAGGAGTTAACACAGCGGGCCTGACACTGCTGTCCTTAGAAACACCTGTGTGTAAGGTTGGCCCTCGGCTGGTGTTTGGGAACTTGGCTCTCAGAGTGTCCCAGTTGACAGTAAACTGATACAGTGGTTCTCCATGGCTAGACTGTGCAAAAATTATAATTTATTCTGGACACCTACTGTCCTTTTGGGAGTCTAGAATTTTGGTATGTGCTAGGCAGGGGGTGCGGATGTGACCAGCCCCCAGGGAAGACCTTGGGCACTGAGTCTGTAATGGGCTTCCCTGGGGAAGAAACATCACATGTGTGTTGCTGCATTTTTGAGCTGGGGGAAAGTGGGCTCTGTGTGGCCCCTCCTGGGAGGGAAAGGGCACAGGAGAGCCTCCCATGTGTCCCTCCAGACTCTGCCCATCTTTGCCCTTATGGTCCAGCTCTGTCCTTACTACACCACATAGTAAATCTTAGCCATGAGTTCAACTGCGTGCTGAGCCCTGTGAGTCCTTCTGGAGAATCTCTGAGGGATGGGGTGGTCTTCGGAGCCTCTGACACACAGCCTCAGGATTTATTTACTTATTTTTTGTAGAGATGGGGTCTCACTATGTTGTCCAAGCTGGTCTTGAACTCCTGGCCTGAAGTGATCCTCCTGCCTCGGCCTCCCAAAGTGCTGAGATTATAGGTGTGAGCCATCGTATCTGGCCCAGCCTCAGGATTTAAATTTGGGAGTAATCAGTATGCAGATAAAACGGAAACCATGGGAGTAGTTGAACTCAGCCAAGAAAAGTGAGTAGAACCCTGAGGAATTCCGGGACTTAAGGATAACCAGAGGGAGAGATGTGCAAAGGAGGGCCAGAACACAGACCGTAGCATTGAGGAATGTCTGCTGGACTTAGCACAAGGTCATCAGTGACTGTGGCAACACAGTCCCCGTGGGCAGTTATGGGGAGAGGTGGCCCCTTAGGGAGTGTGTGGAGGGGAGCGATTCTCTCAAGTGTGACTATGGAAGGAGCAGAGAGGTAGCAGAGAGGAATGTGGGGAAATGGAAACCTATTTTTTTTTTTTTTTGAGACAGGGTGTCATTTTGTTGCCCAGGCTGGAGTGCAGTGGCACAATCATAGCTCACTGCAGCCTTAAACTCCTGGGCCTCAACCTCCTGAGTAGCTGGGACTGCAGGTGTGCACCACCACGTCTGGCTGATTTTTAAATTTTTTTGTAGAGACAAGGTCTCGCTATGTTGCCCAGGCTGATCTCAAACTCCTGGTCTCAAGCAATCCTCCCACCCTGGCCTCCCAAGTAGCTGGGATTACAGGTGTGAGCCACTGTGCCTGGCAATTTTTTTAAGGTGGAAGAAAACATGATTATTTGTTTTCTCTGCCCACTGTATGACAGACTCTAGGCTAGACTCCAGTGATGCAAATGGATGCTAGATGTGATCTGGGACTCACGGAGTCCAGCGCAAAGACAGAAAGAAACCCAGTGTGCAGGGCATTTGAAAAGAATGCACAGCACCATGGGGTGTTTAACTGAACCTCAGAGTTTCTTTGAGGGAGGGACTTTTAATCTGGAACTTGAAGAACAATTTTTAAAAGGATGGATATATAGATAGTTCCCAATTTATGATAGTTCAACTTAAAATTTTTGACTTTATGATGGGTTTATTGGAATATTAAATGCATTTTCATTTTGTGATATTTTGACTTACCATGGTCTTATTCGGACACAACCCCATTGTAAGTCAAGGAGCATTTGTAGCTACAGGTAGGACTTCAGGATTGGTGGTAAGAAGTGGGTGGAGTTCTTGTATGATGACTTTCATGCTCTTGTGGGGCAGGGGATTTTTTTTTCATCCCAACCTGCTCCATGAGGTCTGGCCTGTTTGTAGCCTTTGGTCGTACAGGTTCAGAGGGAGATGTTATTTCAGCGTCACAACACACCAGAGACAGGCAAGCGGGAGGCCCAGGTGAGCATTGAGCACAGTCAATTGTCTTTAAGATATGCTATCCTTGGTCCTGTCCCTGCCAGTGCTTTTTCCCTGGAAATTCTCCCACCCTTGAATCTGAAGAGCCAGCTCTACCTGGCAGTGAAACCGGACAGAACAGAGTGACCGGCAGATCAGGTCAGGCGCCAAGTGCAAGACTCCCGGTGTGTGGTGGAGAGGAAGGAGGATGGGCAGGGAGGCCGGGGAGCCCTGGTGCTGCGACCAGAAGTGTTGTGCCCTGCAGAGAGCTGGGAGATTGTCTTAACAAGGTGGAAGCTTATCTCCTGCATCTTCATCCTCCTATGGACTTGCCAGAGATTAGAACCTGCCTCTTGAATCCAAAGTAAGGTAGAATTGTAATGTTCCTCTGGATTTGTGTCCGTACTAATCTGTTAACAGCGAGACTGTGTCCCCTCTCTCCCTTCTGTGATAAGAGATACTGTGTTGGGTTCCACTTAGCAGTAGGGGTGAGGCCATCTCACAGTGAAATGTGGCGGGGCCACAAGCTCGAGGAGAAATTGTAAAATAATTTCCATGGAGCACTGCGATAGAGCTGCCTAGGGCAGCCTGCTCGGGCTGCTGGACAGTGTGGACGCGGCCTGCCAGCATGATGCTAAGGAGTGTGGGGGGCTCTGCTTGCTGAGCACACTGACAGGGGAGGCCAAGGACGTCGAGAACACGGTCAAGACGGAGGCCGAGGTGCTGGGACACGGGGTCTGAGCAGCGCAGGGAAAGAAGTGGAGACGGAGGAGAGGTAAAGACAGGTGGGGAGAGCACACACGGGGGTGGTTGAGAGTCTGGGGGCCCCTGTGCTGAAGAAGGATACAATTAATGGGAGCTGGGGCGAGATCTGGAAGGATGGGAAGTGGTGGCTGGGCAGGAGGGTATTTGCGTTCATGACCTCAGAAGTGGAGAAGTTCTGAGTAATAAGCAACTTCAGGATGTGGCCTCAGGAGGGGCCTTGTTGAGCCTTGTCATCAGTGGGACCCTCTCTTTGATCGGGCAGTCACATGGCTTTTCTCCTCCTTCCAGCCTCTGACGCACCTCCCTTCCCAGCTACGCTTTTCCCACTTTCTGGTCCAGCAAGAGGAACTCACAGCATCTTTTCTTACTTCCGGAGAAATTTATTCCACATGTGTCTGATTCATTTGTGTATGCAGAAACTTGAAATCTTCAGTGTCCAAAAACCCTTTCAACTATTTTTTTCTTCCCTTTCTTAGAAACAGGAAGTTGTGTTTGGCTGAGGACAAACTCTCTCAGTGCCCCTGGGACTTACAAGATGTTTGGAATGAGGAACGGTGAGGTCTGGGGAAGGCTTATTTACTCTCTCCTTTCCTGGGGCAGTTGTGCATCTGCCAGGGGTAGGCTGGACAGCTTGTGGGGATGGAAGACTGGCCAGAATGTTCCTGTCTCTTTTCGCTGAGCCCAAGGCCTGAGGGAAAGTATGTTCTAGAAGAGACAGGTGGCTTTCTCCCTCCCTGCTTATCAATACAATTCAGCATGTACTTGTACGCTGGGTGGCATCTCTCTTCCCAGTACTTGAGCGGTGGCTGTGAGGAACCCCTTTGTTTATTTTGGGGAGTGTGGGTTGGCCAGAACTCAATTTTAAGCAAGGCCTGCTACTTCCTAAGTGGAATATCAGAGAAGCTCCCCCTCTGAAGAAGAGCGAAGTGGGACACATGGCACGAGTTGTAAAGGGGCACAGCTGGTTGATAAGTCTGGTCAGGTCCCTCTGAAGGGTTGACCTAGAAGGCAGACAGGTGTCCGGGAGGGGCCTTCGTGGAGAAGGGGAAGCGTGGGACTCACGACCACCCACGCTGCTCGCTGGGCACTCTGGTTTTACTTCCCTTTGGCATGTTCGCTTGTGTTGTTTAGAATATTTTCATGTGTAGGGTCAATACAACCATGGTATTTGTCACTTTAATGATCACCCACACTGGGCCAGCAAAAATGTCAGCTTAGATCGGTGACCTCTTTCTTTTTCACGTTCCACATGCAGCTTTCTTGAAGCTGTAAGCTCAGCCAGGGGACCGCAGGAACACGTGCGGTGCTAGGGCAGAGTTTTCCCAGTAAGACATGCCGTTCTTCAGCCACAGGTCACCAAAGGAGAGCAGCCTCTGTTTTTGTTTCTCAAGGGCTGGAGCGCTGCTACGTCGCCCCCTCCTGTACTTTCTGTCCCAGTGCCGGAGGAGGGTGCATGCTCGAGGCCTGGGTGGCTGGTTGTCTAGCCACAGTGGAGCAAGGGGACGTGCTGCCCTGCACCTGGGGAATTCCCTCCCACTGTGAGCAGAGTGGGCGTGGGGAAGGACAGAGGAGAGGTCTCAGGGATAGTAACTTAGCCCTACCTAAGATGTCACCATCACTGTCCTCATGGTGTTCACCCCATTCCTGGGTTTTGGGGTTATGTATTCAGTTATTTAGCTTCAAATCACTGTAGAGGCAAAAGGAAGTGATGAGGCTGTGAGGGCAGAAATCTGGAACTCACGGGTAATACTACGTCGGTTCTCTTTGGGAAATTCCACATTCCTGTTCACTCTTACAGAGAAACTATTCCGAATCCCCAGACAACAAAGGGGACCCTGCTGGCTCCTAGAGGGACTTGGTGAGCTGGGGCAGAGCACACATAGCAAGGTCTCGGCGGGGCTCTCCTCTCCTCCTAGGGCCAGGGGCGACCTGGGCCGGGGGATTCTGGGCTGCGTGGCACAGCCTGGCGCACCCGGCAACGCCGCTTTACAGACTCAACCGTGCAGCGCCCACGCCGCCGCTCTCCTTTCCTGCCTGGACCACGAGTGGAAAGTGTCAAGACAGAGCAAACGCCAATATACCCTTGAGAACTTTCCGATTGTTCCAGTCATTTGTGGTTTTGGTTTTTCTTGGGTGGGTGGGGGTGGGCATTTAGAAACAATGAAGGGTGCTGCAGAGGACCGCAGGAAGAACTGCGTGTTTGGACGCCAGGAAAGAGGAACGGTCCTCATCAAAGGGCCCACTTGGTTTAAAGTCCACACGTGAAGGATATAGATCCTAGCCGACGTCATCAGAGTACAAGCTAGGATCTAGTGGGAACACGGTCCCATCACTGCTGGAAAACGTTTCTAGGGGAGAGGGATGGTTTGTTACAGGGGTCAGGGAACAGCAATATTGCACACTTCGTAAATCCACAAAACCCTTTGGTCAGCTATAGGGAAATAAAGGCAGAGAATAAACCCCAGACAAAGATTCACTTATCTTAAGGATGAAAGGTTGGAAATTCACTAAGATGTTAGTGCCACCTTTGAAATCCATCTGGCAGGTTCTTGGAGGATTCAGATTAATGACCAAGGTGCCTACCGAGTGTGGGCCTCCCATCAGCAGGCCCATCACCAGCTTCCATTAGGAGCGCTGGCTGGAAAACGCAAATCCTCAGGAAAGGAGATACAGTCTTTCCTTCTCCGCACTGAGAAGGTGGTCGTGGTTGGCCGGGGCAAATAATGGTGTGTCTGCCTCTGCAGATCTGTTTTCCGAGTCCCTGGGCTGCAGCTGTTGAGTTTCCAGACACAAACAAGTATGCGTTCTGAGAGCCTGGCCGGGCCCACACGGCCAGGGAGAGCCAAGCTGGATTCCATTCTGCTTTGCACACCAGCGGCTCTGCTGCCAGCTGAACTCCAGGGCAAAAGCTGTGCCTGGTAATGATGCAGGCAGTGCGGATGGCACAGCTGGCCTGGCCTGGGCCACGGGTGGGGGACACACACATTAGCGGGGGGATTATTGGGGGGAGAATGAGAAATGGAAGGAGATGAAGAGTTGCAGAAACATTCATCAGCCTCCACAAAACTGGTGCACAGGGAGGACAAAATCTGGTTTTGCTAGTCATCAACATGCCTGTGTGTGTGCTTGTTTATGCTTAGGTAAGCCGGCCTCCCACTCGCTAGGAAGAGTGGGCAGACAGGAAAACGTGGTCAACTCTATGTCTGCTGCCGCCATGCAGAGACCAGCTGCAGGGACTGTAGGGGGTGGAATCCCCTTGTCCCCCAAAAGCCTGAGTCGCCGTTCACACCAGGGCTTCGTATGGCATTATTTCTCCCCATGGCACCCTATATGTGAAAGGGTCTTGACAGAAACCTGCAGGAAGGTCAGAGGGGTCAAAAGTGAGGAAAAAAGAGAAGATGCCAATTTAGGTATTTTCCTTCTTTTGCTAGAATGTCATTTCTTGATGTCATCCCTTTCTTCTCATCCATTGTGACCAAGGACCATGTCCCTCTACACCAGGCTGTATGGAAAACTGAGCCAGAGTCCCTCTGAGCCGGGGGAGAGATGAGGGGGTATGGAGCAGAATAGGGGATCTGGGAGGCTCCCAAGCATCTTTCAGGCACTGGGCCGGGGGTGCCATCGGGATTCAAAGGCTCGCTGAGACAGTGACATGTGTCTTGAGCCAAAAGAGTTGTAAGGTGCAGATGAAATGTGGTGGGGGCGGGTGGAAAGTAGGCGCTGAGGTCATGGGATGATGTTACCTAGATACAGGTTTAGAATTCCCGGGATTCTAAGAGAACCTGTGCTTCCAGCTAAACTAGAACGAGGCAAGCCAGCCTGTGAGGGCGACATGGGGAAGCTCAGAGTGGAACGGGATATTCTTTGTTAAGAGTAAGGAGCCCAGAAGCATCACATAGCTGTTGCGACCTCTGAGTCAGAAGATTCCGCTGGCACAGGGATTTTTCAAAGTGTGGTCCCCAAACTAGCAGCCTCCGCCTCACCTGGGAACTTGTTAGAAACGCAGATTCTCAGGCCGCCCGGGCCCACAGTCTGTGTTTTAACCCTCCGCTCACCCCACTGCCCATCAACGCCTGAGAATCACTGGTCTAGATCATGCAAGGGAAAAGTCGTCCGAATGAGTTGGATTCAGCAGGCTTGCAAGAATCCGAGGCAGGCAAGATGCCAGCTGCCCTGCATGAGTTCAAGGTGAGCTGACCTAGTTTCAGCCTCCATTCTTGGGCTCTGGGTTCCTGCCCTTTCCAAAGAAATAATGAACCAGACCAGACCACTACATTGGCATAAGATCACGCTTTAGTTCAGAGACGCATTTGCATAAATACTTGACATGGATCCACCCCTGCAGGTGGCAGCCTGAGAACATGTGGCTCCCTGCAACCGTGCTGCAGCCCTGGAGGCGATGGATTTTAACGCTGAAGACTGCGAGGTCATTTCTGAAGACAGCCTGGGACGCAGCTATGGAGCTTGCGTTGACATTCGCCATCCACTCCCTGCCCCACACTGCTCTCGGACTAGTTTTTTCCCCTCTGAGGTAGACTATTTATCGGGGGAAACCAGATAGAAAAGAATTTGCTTCATTTAACCTTGCTAGTCCTTTGCAAACAGGCTGACTCTGAGTGTCCTGTTTGGGTCAATAAGTGCACTTTTGCCTTTTAACCTATGCCCTCTACTTGAACCTGAGCAAGGTCCAGTCCACTAGACAGTTGACGTTAGGCTCTGTCGTCCCATCCCCTCTTCTCCTCCCCTTATGAATTCATGCAGTACCCGAGGGGCTGTGGCAATGGGAGGCCTGGGCAGGCCATGCCATCTCGATATGTACGGTCACCACAGTGGGGACCTTGTCTGCACCCCAGCACCCCAGCACCCCACGTCCAGCACAAGACCAGCCCCTGCCCCACTGGATCACAGGGGGCATGGCTGGCTCCCGCAGGGCTTGGCATCCTCAGGTTTCAGAGCTTTGTTGCAGGCGGCGGAGGCCTGGCCCGAGGGGTCCCTGCATTCCACAGTTCGCCGTTGCCAGCTGGCTCCGCAGGTGCCCGAGCACTCAGACCAGTCCCCCAGCACCCACTGCGCGTGGAGCAGCGGCTGGATGACATTGGTGGTTGCTCTCTCTTTGCTGTTCTGTACGTTGAAGTCCACGTCGTTAGGAACAAAGAAGGTATATTTGACTTTGGGGGGAAAGACCTCACCAGGCACCGTCAAGAGCTGCACAGTCAGAGGCTCAGGTAGGGGCCGGAAGCTCTGCAGCCGCTCCAGGGTGGCAATGGAGCCGCTGTACTTCAGGATGGTCCCCTTCACCAGGATGTCCTGCTCTATGGCAGAGATGGCCAGGTTGCCGTTGAGCAGGTACCGCCCGTCGGCCGTCTTCACTGCCAGGTAGTTGCCATCGTTCTGCACCCCGGGGTGGCTCCGCTGTTTCACATCGATGTTAGTGGCACCAGCTGGGATGGTGACGATGTCATTGTAGCCATAACTGTGACAGGAACAGAAAGACACTGTTGGGACCAGTGGCAGAGCAGTGTTAGTCATGAAGGTGCCTTGGAGACTGAACTGGGCACCCCAGAGGGCTGGGGGTGGGCAGGCAAAACCAGCGAGCAGATAATTAAGCAACTGCCCCCAAATGCTAAACAGATTAGCCACTGAGGCAGATGGGAATGGCTTGTATGCTGGGATTTTCAAGGGTTTTTGCTTCGTCTGGCAATTCTATTTCAAACGTGTGGGCTGAGGAGTTTAGCTGTGCGGTGCTGACGGTGGCGCAGAGAGGAGGAGAGTGCAGAGGGGCTGGAAAGCCACCTCGGAGCAGCCAGAGCTGGCACCTCTCTAACGAGATCTCAATGCCTCTAGTCCCTTGCACTGGTGTGAAACTTTGCTAGGCCACCGCCATACCCAGAGCTCAAACCCACGTGGGAAATCTGTTCCACACACCCGTTCCAGATCTGAACATGATGGAAATCTCACGCCACTTCTCGGAGTCAATCAGCTCCTAGTATTTGGTTGATATGGCCCCAGGGCAGGATCGGGGTGAAGCCTGCTGCTTTGCAGCCACCTTCCAGGTGTGCCCAGACACCGTGAGCACTGTGCTTCTGGGGGGATAAGATGTTTTGGGAAACCATTTCAAGTCCATTATAGGCACAGGGCTTTATGTGGGCCAGAGAAAGCTTAGTTCTTTGTTCCCTTCTGGGGCTCCAGGCTGTGCAGGCTAGGGGCATACGCAGAGGGCGCTAGCTGCTTAGTCTGGGGCCAGGAAGGTATCCACAGCCCCATCTGTCTAATGCCCCACAGAAGGCGGCTAAGGAACCCACCACCTGAATAGCTCATGCTTCTTTTTTCTATATCCTTTGAGCTTAAATTTGAAAAGAGTCCGAAACTGCATGCTATAGGCTATCTGTTCTCTGAGGCTGGTGAGATGAGAGGGTTAGAGATAAAGATAGACACCCATACCCACAGAATGGGGCAGGGTGGGGTAAGCTTCAGTAGGTAGAATACTCAGAAGTGAGCACTTTTCAAAACCCTGAGGGATGCGGGTGGGAGTAGTGGGAGGAGGGATGGGTACTCCTGGAGCCGCCAGAAGTACAAGTATAGGTACTGGATGTTGGAGGGCACAGTGTGGCCCATTAAAACACCTGTCCTTACCCCTGCTCTCCAAGAAGTGCATGGAATGGCAGGAAAAGAACTGTCTAGGTCTTAGGAAACCTAGGTTCTCTTTCTGGCTGTCATTAACTATCAATATGACCTTAGAAGGGTCACTTAATATTTTTGTGAATTAACTTCTTTTCTTTCTTTCTCTTTTTAGAAATAGGCTCTTGCTGTATTGCCCAGGCTGGTCTTGAACTCCTGGGCTCAAGTGATCCTCCCACCTCAGCCCTGCTGTGTAGCTGGGACCATAGGCATGTGCCACCATGCCTGGCTAAGTGCCTTCATTTCTTCATCTGTAAAATGAAAAAGAATAGTATTGGCCTTGCTCACTTCATAGACATATTTCACGAATCAAACGAGACCATGGAAGTGAAAGCACTTTGGAAAATACTAGCGGTTTTATGAATGGGGGGCATTACTATGTCAGAAAAGTATCTGGAGTTCTCATGAGAGCTCTGAGGCTGCCGAGGCCCCTCCTTTGTACCCTTTCTCTGAAGATCCATCTGCAGAAAAGACAGGGCTCGCCAGGCTTAGGATGAGATGTCCTTCCCAAAACAGGCCCGGAAGAGAGGTTTTCTGGCAGAGGTCCAGGTTGCTGGGTGCAGCACTGTTGCTGATTGACTCAGAGACGATCCCTCCCTAGCCACGTGGCTCCAGCTCTCGTAAAAGTAACGGCTGCTCTGTATCCGTCCTTCCTACGGGCTAGACACTGTGCCCAGTGCTCCAGCCATCCCATCTCATGCAGTCCTTACGATGACTCTGGAGTAGACAGGACTGCTGACGTTTTGTAAAGAACTGAAACTCAGCTATGCCCAACCCACATAGCTATTAAGTTGCCACAATTCAAACCTGGGCCTGTCAGAGTCCGAAGCCCATCACGCTCTCCTACCTAGAGACTGCACTTGCGGGATACTCACCTGGAGGGGCTGAGGGAACCAGAGACCTTCCTGCAGGAGTTGCCTTTGCCCCCACACACCCCGCACTTGTCCAGCTTCCTAGGTGAGTCCACCACGTGGTCACAGCCAGCCTTGACACACTGGCCTCGGACGCAGATGGCCAGAGTCTCCGGGCCACACAGCGTACCGTCGATCACCTGCAGTGGGGAAAGGAGAGGTGACAGGGGCATGCTCAGCACAGAAGCAGCTGCAGGTGGTGGGGATGGCGACCTCCCTCCCCGTCTTTGGATCTGAGTCCCAGGGGGATTCTCACCTTGGCCTCGAACACTTTGAACTCACTCCTCCCCCGAGCTCGGCAGAACAACTTGCAGCGGTCTCTGGGGGACACCCCTGCATACTTGGGGACCCACTGCAGGAGATTCCCGTCCATGTCAGTGTAGTTGTAGGCATTGTACTTCTCACACTGCTGCTCCCTGAAGCTTTTCCCTGAGAACAGTAAGAAACGGCGTGGAGGTAACACACATGCTGCAGCAGGGAGGACCCAGGTGGGAAATGCCTGCATCCCGGGCACCTTTCTTCCTCTTGGTTTTGGACTTGGCCCACAGACGCAGGCCCAGTGTCATCTGGGCCCACTGTTCCCAGACACACCCCGACCTAGCTGCATGTGTGACCCTTATTGAGAGGGGCAAGGATTGCAGCCATCCAGCCTCATGCTGCACTTTTTGGGATGAATATCCTTTCCATTTGGGAAAGATTTTCATTCTGTTTTGCAGATGAATAAACTTAGGTAGTAACAGGGAACAATTCAGTAAGCTTGGAAGGCACAGATGACACAGAAAGCTCTATTTTCAGGACTCTGCTGATCATGCTCTATCTTGACTTCCTCAGTGACACTGGACATTTGGCCAGAGACTCCTAAATCTACATTTCTAGCTCTGCTCTTGCCCCTCCACCCACCTGCTGTAACCCTGGTCCCTACGGAGGAGCTGCATTTGTGTGCACTGCCATCACCTCCAGCCCCAGTAGGGCCAAGCTCCAGATGGTCCTCCCACTAGCTGGCTTGATTTTCATCTGGTGATACAACCACATGCAAGTCTGATGCTGCTTTCCTGGTGTCTCCAGAACATTCGAGCATCTCTCTCCACCATTTCCAACCTGCCACAGAGTCCTACACGACTTCCAGGACCGCTTGTGATTTCAGACGCCTGCCTCCCATTCTCATTGTCACAAGCCCAGGCCGCACGGCTTCACAGGGACCCTGCACCTAGCCTCCCACCCGTGCCTGCTTCTTCGCTGGTCCTGCTGCATGCCGCTTCCAGAACAATCCACCTGAAATAAGTTGTGGGGCTCCCCTGCTAGAATCCTGAAATTAAACCTGTTCTCCCCGTCGGGGTCCTCCACCCGAGCTGTGTGTCGAACGGCCTGTGGAACTTGCCCCGCACAGACGCAGTGCTCCATGCCAGAGATTCCGCATCAGTGCAGTTGAGGGGTCTGAGCTGTGTTTGGAGGAGCTTTCAGGTGCCCTGATGGGACAGGTGGCATGGACAACCCCCAGATGCTGTTTTAGCCTCCAGGGACCTTTGTGGTCTGGCCTTGACGTGCCGGTGCCTTCTGCCTGACTCTACATGAGCCAATGTGCTCCCTTATCACGCCTTCCCCCATCCTGGCATGTCCCCTCACACCTCGCCATCATTTCAGTCCCCTAGGCCCTGACTGGTCCTGACTCCCCTCGAAGATTCTGCTCGCCTGGCTTTTCCTTTCTCTGAGCTCCTCACCAACCTAGAGCCTGTGCCTCACAGGTCAAGGCTTAATTGCTGTGTAAAAGGGATTTAGGTCTCTAATTGGACTTAAGCTCCTTGAGGACAGAGATCATGCCTTGTGCATTTTTTGTGTCATTTATAACTTCGATTATAGTGCTAGACACACAAGAGCTATTAAAAAATACTTGATTGTAATGGCTGATCTTGATGCATCTGAAATCATGATGTCGCCTGTTGCCCATGCCTACCTTGTCCCTTGTATTTATTCCTACCCTCCCCTTTTCCCAGGAATGTCTCACCCCATATGCCAGGCAAGCTCTCACAATTCCAGGGCAAAGTTTCTAGAGCCTTAAGTCATTGTGGATCCTTCTTGTCTTGCAAAACTGCAAAGCCTACAGATTTCCCTGTTAGACACCAACCCAATGCCAGTGTGTCTTTGCACTTGGTTGAATCTCTCTTAAAGCTCTGCTTGTCTTTTCATGCCTGCCAACGCTTCTTGGAGCTGCACAAAGGGCAGTTGGATGGGATGGTGGTGAAAAAACTCCTAATGCTTCCCTCTCACAGTTTGCTGCTGTCCCTTACCACCTCTAAGGTAATGTGTGTGCTTTCTAGCAGGGACTAGGGGATAGGACTAGACCAAGAGGAGGCGGAGGTAGTGCTGCTTCCAGGCAAGGTCCTGTCAGGCAGTTGCCATGGCCCTAAGGGAAGATGGGCAACTCTCTTCAGAAGGAATGTGCACAAGAATCAGATTCCGAAAGCCTCCCTCCGCCCTGGGCTGAGTGTTGGCTGGAAAAACCTTGAAGGTTTGGCTCTGACACTTGCTTTGCAAAACGCTTCCATTCTGCACACAGACGAGGGTTCATATGCCTCCAGGAAGATTATTATCCTAGACACTAGCCCTTCTGCAGAGGCTCCTCCTCAGTAAGTTAAGTTGGGAGTGACATCCTCTGTCCCCACATCTTGGAAAACTAGGGCAATTTCTCTCCTTGACTTTGCCAGGCTCTTTCAACACAGTGAGAACTGTCCTGGGTCCCTGAGGGCTGCCCCCAAGCTTGGTGCCTTGCAGAACCTTTAAGTCTAAGTGACAGGCAAAAACCCTGCATCCTGGGAGACCTACCCTCCTCCTCCTCTGGGGAATCTGTTGCAGCAACAATAGCATTTGTTCTGGCAGGAGTGGCCCTAAGTGGCAGTTACCATCAGGGGGGCATTCCTCCGTGTGGCATGACTGGTACTTGGCTCTCCGACCCAGGCAATATCTTCCTCCGTTCTGAGGCTCAGGGTCCTTGCACTCACGGTGTGAAAACTGTACTCCTCCTCCGCAGGTCCGAGAACATTCTCCCCAGGGCCCCCATGGGGCCCAGCCTCCATCTACCACGGCCTGTAAGATATAATGTCACACTGAATCAGGAGCAAAGGTGAGGCTTCGGTCGTCTGCATAGCTCCACAGGCATAGCCCTGACTCCTTCCTTTAGCTATTTCCGTTTTGGTGCACGGGTTCTGTGAACTGCCTCGATCACTCGTTTACTGACTGTGTGGCCTGCTGGGCTGCAGGCTCCGTGAACCCGGAGACTGTGCTGGACTCATTAACTGTCCTCCAGGGGACATTTGGCAATGTCTGGAGACACTCTGGTTGTCACAGTTGGGGAGGGTGTGTATTACTGGCATCTGGTAGGTGGAGACCAGGGAAGCTGCTAACACATCCAACAGTGCCCAGGCCTCACAATAAAGGCTCATCCAGCCCCAAATGTCACAGTGCCAAGGTAGAGAAACCCTGGTCTAAAAGAGTAGTCACCAGGAGATGTTGCCACTAGTCCACCAGCTACTGGTTACGGTGATAGCATATGTCTGGGAAATAAACAGAACTGCTTTCTATTTTACAACTGACCTATGAGAACAAAGCTTTGCCCTTCATAGAGTATTCAAAAGATTACAGTAAAAAAAAAACTGGCCAGGCACAGTGACATATGCGTGTAATCCCAGCACTTTGGGAGGCTGAGGTGGGAGGATTGCTTAAGGCCAGGAGTTTGAGACCAGCCTAGGCAACACAGTGAGACACTGTCTCTACAAAAAAATAAATTAAAAACGTAGCCAGGTGTGGTGGTAGGTGCTTGTGGTCCCAGCTACTCAGGAGGCTGAGGTGGGAGGATCACTTGAGCCCAGGAGTTCCAGGTTGCAGTGAGCTATGATTGTGCCACTGCACTCCACCTGGGTGACAGAGCAAGACTCAGCCTCTAAAATAAATAAATAAATAAATAAATAAATAATAAAAGTAATACTTGCTCTTAAAAATATATAGGAAAATGTAAAATAAATTAACACTTCTTAAAAATACTGCTACCCAGATAAAACCATTGACATGATTTTTACCAATGTCCTTTCATACTTTTGTTCTGAATATATAATCACACAGATGTGGTGCTTTTATTTTACAAAGATATGATTCTGTATATGTAGAGTACTTTATGATCTGTCTTCTCTCCTTAAAAATAGATGATAAACATCATCCCATGATCATTTCATGCCAACCTCTCCCTGCATTTAGCTTGGCTCTGCCTCTGGGGACGGGGGCACAGACCTCTCTGCTCTCCACGCAGTAACGTGTGCCGAGGCTGAACGGGGAGAACGGGAGGTGGCAGCGGAGTCCATGAACCCTGCGTGGGCTCAGGCTTAGGACAAGTGTGTGCGGCTTACCCGGCCCAGGCAGGCTCCCAGGCTCAGCACAGAAGCCTGAGGACAGCCCTTCGCGGGCGCCTGGCAAACAGCGCTGCCTGGCCCAGGCTGCGAGGCTCCGCGGGTGCTGTTTCCTAGCGATGGCTCCGTGATTCACAGTCCGAGAAATGTGAGCAGCCTCACAGTTTGGATGTATTAAGAGCAGGGCACAGAAGCCAATCATTTAAAAACCCTCACTGGCATTGCCTTTGTTTTCTTGCAAGTTCACTCTCTTCTGGGCCCAGTTTTCTCTGCCTGGTCGGAGGTGGCTCTGATTCCCTGTCCCCTCCTCCTCTCTGAGTATGGGATTCCCACCATTGCTGTCATTCCCCGGACCTCTGATTATGAGTTCAGCTTTAACATGGGTGGGCTATGGATACTTTTTGCTCAATTCCTGTTGGAGTGTCCCATTCCATGTCGCTCTGTTTGTAATGGGATTTGTGGTGGCTCTGTGTGATGAGTGCCACCTTCCTGTCTTCACACCTCTCACCAATCTGCACGAGCCATCGAGTCAGCCCCAAAGTAGTTCCAAGGGGGAGTCCCCTGACACTTGGAGCAACAGCAGTGCCACCCCACTGACTGTGAGTACAGCCCCCAAGGGCTCCTCACTTGTGGACACACATGCTTTGGTTTGTTAAAAGATGGATGATTTTACTTAGAAGTCATGTGTTGCAGCCTGGCCCAAAGCCTCTTAGTTCTTGACTCTCAAGTGTGGTTTTCCCCTTGAAAACAGCCCCCTGTCCCCCTCCCTTCTACTTTCCCCTTCTCCCCCCTACCCCCAGAGGCCGTCTCTCACCTTGGGCCTCTCCACGACCTCCTCAGGCAGACAGCTGCCTTCCGAGCAGAGGTGCCCAGGCCCACAGGGCGTGCCGTCCGCCCAGGGCAGGCTGCCGTTCTTGGTGTGGCAGAGGGGCTCGGCCCCATCGGTGTGGCACCAGAGCTGGGCGCAGATGTCCTGTGCAGAGGTGTTGGGGCAGTGGCGGAAACCCGGCCCGAAGATCTGCTTGCACTGTTGGTCCAGCTCATAGAGGGCCCTGCGGCCTGGGAGGTCTGTGGGGAGGGGCAGGGCCGAGGTCGGGGCGTCGAGGAGGCAGTCTCCTGAGAAATGGGGAAGCAGAGGAGTACGAATGAGGACAGGGCCTCCCCCCTCAGCTCTCCATGGCCTCTTGATCCACAGGGTTGACAGTATAGGCATCATGGCTTCCCTGACCACCTAAAAACTGTCAACAGTCAATCATCTACGTAGAGCTTATCTAATTTTTGACTATCAATTGCAAAGTGTTTTCAGGACTGACTTTCCTTTGCTATCTAGGATGTATTCCCCCGACATTCAGTGTGTGCCTGGTGAATACCAGCTGACGATATTAACCCACAGCACAATATAATTGGGATGTAAATCTGCTTTTAAAACCCCTGGCATGCAAGTAAAGCCCAAATATTGCTATTTGAATAATCTACTATTTTTGTATCCTATGTGTCCCCATCTCTGTTAATGAGAAGATTCTAGAACGTATTACTTCAGTGCTTTACTCTAACTGCAATCCCAACTGCTCCACCAAGGCACCTCCCTCCAAATTCTTGCCTCTCTGCCGTTGCTGAGCTACCGCACTATTCTCCTCTGTGCTACGTTCTTCTAGTCTTGCGAGCTCCCTTCACACTCCCCCTCCAGACAACCTACTCGGACTAAGTCCACCTGCCTCGTGACTAATGATCTAAACTGGCCCAGAACTCAGGGGCTGGAGGAGGGTGCAAGGGAGAGCAGGCTCTGGGGGCTGGTTTGAATGCCATGCCTTGGGGGGCCAGCTGGGACAACCTCCTGGACACACATCTAGAGCTCTGTGAGAAAGCACAGCTGGACCGGGAGAAGCAGGGCAGGAGCCAGGCGGTGCCTACCGTGTCCACCGTCCAGGAGCTCCGTGAGGTACATGGCGCTGCAGGGAGACCAGGGCACCGTCTTGTTCAGGTGGACGAAGAGTGGCGCCATCATGTGGTGCTTGCCCATGGGCCCGAAGAGCCGCGTGCAGGGCTTGGAGTCGTCATGGGGCATGCTGAGGACGTGTCCTGGGAGAGGACAGAGGCGGCTGTCGGCTTGCCCGCCTTGTCCTGCCCGCGTGCTCCCCACCTGGCCCAGCAGGCGGGACAGACGGGGGAGGCATGCGCTGTGCTGGCCGGTCGCCAGCTCCTTGTGGGGATGGCCACCCCCTTACTCTCTGAAGATGTTGTTTCTGGCGTCCCCCTGGGCTTCTCTCTTCTAGGAAGCTCTCTCAGATGACTGAGGAGCACTGACACCATTTTCCCCCTGCCTCAGCCTGTCCTGAATTCACATTCACCTCTGCTACCAACTGTCCCACATGACACTCTGCGCAACTCATCTCCCCCAGATGCACAGCATCAGCAATACCCTCGTGCGTCTGTCTCGTGCTCTGGCATTCTCCAGGTGACCTTGGATGATGGTCCAGGACACTCTTTTAGTATTTTGGCCTTATGCTCGGCGTGGGAGTGGAGTTATGTGCAATGACATCGAGCACAGTATCTATTTGTATATGTTAACATTTGCTCTGTCAGGATTGCAAGGAGACCATCGCTCAGTGTGAGGCTGCATGCTCCTCGGGATCTGGGCTCCCTGGGGTCTGGAAGGGGCAGTTCCCTCTGATGCGGTGCAGTGGGCTTTGGCACAGCACATCTCACCTAGTTCATGGGCCAGAGTGTGGGCCGCCTGCAGCCCCTCATCCTCGATCACGGAGCAGCTCTTGTTGGGGTCGCAGATGGTGCCAATGTCTGCCACACCCAGGGTGTCGCACAAGCCCTCCTTCCCGCAGAAGTTCTGCTTGGCGGGGAGAGAGTGAGAGCGAGTCAGAGTGCGTGTGTGGCGGGCAGGAGGTGGGGCCGGCATGCACATGGGCTCACCCCAAGCAGCCGGCGAGACCCTCACCCACTGGCCTGGGTGTTGCCTGCATTTATTGAGCTTTTTTAAAGAAGGGGAGCAACAGTAGGGCTCAACGTGTCTGGAACCTGACCTGGCATCCTCACTTTATTGGGTTTTTCTGTCTTGTGTACGGTGAAGCCAGTTCACCCACCCTCGGTCTTTCTAACTTGGAGAGTGACCCATGAAATTTACATTTGTTAGAAAACAAAACAAGACAAAAACCCCACAAGGGCTATTAGGATGGATTTCTGAGTGACACAGTACAGAAGGTTTCCCTCTGTCTTCACACAGGCACTCGTGTGAGGAGGCCTGTCCCCCTGTCTAGGCTGGTGGCAACCCGGGGCTGAACAGGACTTCCAAGGCTTGTTTTGGGAGGCAGGACAGGGCATAGTGGTTCGAGCAGGGCTGCCGCCGCCATGGGGCCTCTCTGCGCCTCAGTTTCCTCGGTTGTAGAAAGGGGATAACACCAGTGTTTGTTTGGTGGGGCCATCTGGGCCTGGCACATATTGTCACCCTCTCTTGTCTTCAGGAAGCTGTCCATTCAAATCACGCCAGATAGGTGTGCAGCCCCCCTGCAGTGGGGAAATCTTGGGGGGAGCCCTGGCTACCTGCTTGTGTGTTTAGCAGCCACTGAAGAGAGAACCCCTCTCTTCATTCCAATCCCAGATCTCTTGCTGGGCAGTCTGAGCCCATTTCTTCTCGTTATGTATGACCTCAGCAGACAGCTGGTCACAAACTTTTGGAAAAGCGCCCTTACAAGATTCTTCTCCCTTCCCTTGCAAATACCTCACACTTGTCCTCATGACCTCCTCCCCGTCATTCTGAGCATGAGGCTTCTGGCGTCCAGCTGGGGCCAGCAGGGAGACAGTTCCCATGTTTGGGCAGGCCCAGTGGTCCTCCCTTTGATCTGCCCGTCCCGCCTCCCTTCCTCCCGGGGCTTCCGGAGCTGGGCACAGACCTGTCTGGTGAGCAGAATGGCCGTGTCGTAGTGCTCTGGATGGCGGTCGCTTGGCTGGTTGAAGCGGCGCTGCCAGTTGCAGAAGTTGCGCAGTGTGAGCCCACCATTGTCCGACACCTCTGGGCCCCATTTTTCATCTTCCACTATCAGCACCTTTACCACCATCAGGTTGATGGAGTTCCTGATGCTGGGGTGCTTGTAGATTCGTGCTGCCACAGACATTAACATCAGCATGTGGTTCTGTTGGAAGGAAGGAGCAACAGGCAGACAGAAGGGTCAGATCTCATGGCTTGGCCTGCCCACTGCCACCACCTCTTGTTGTTGGGCATTTACCCTGTGCCAGGCTCTGGGTTGAGCATCTGGTATATAGTATCTCGCCAAAGACCCACAGAATCCTGGGGCCTCGGTGTTATTTCCCTTCATTTTGCATATAAGAAAACTGAGGCTCAGTAATTGGCCCAAGATTACAAAGCTAAGGCAAGTCCAGCAGCCTTTGAACCCAGACCTGCCTGGCTCCAAAGCTTGTACACTTAATATCCGGACCAGCTTCATATGGCTGTTTAAATCCAAATTAATTAGAACTCAATAAAATTAAAGTTACAGTATGGCACTGGCCACATTTCAAGTGCATTAATAGCCATATATGGCTTGTGGCTACTGTATTGGAGTGTGCAGACAGAAAGTTCTATTAGACTGCATGGCTTATTCTGCCTTAATCTTGACACCAGCTGTCTCCCTGCCAACCACCCCATCCCTCCCTGGCCTCAGCCCAGAAGCAACTAGCTTTGTGCTCAAGATCAGTAGAATCTCCCTCTTAGAATCCAGCTGAACACTTTCCTGCTATCTGTTGGGGCAACCTCTACTCTTCAGGGTGGGAATTGCTAACCCTGAAAACTTTGCTCTAAAGTTGAACTCTTCACAGTAGCTACTCCGCACCAGTCACTGGAACACTGTACACATGTCACCTTGTCAAACTCTCACGTGGACTCTATGAAGTAGGCGTTGTATTAATAATTCCCATTTCATGAATGAGGACATAGAGGGTCACACAAGTGAAATAACTTGTCGAAGGTCACACAACGATTAAAGCCAACATGCCAGCCTGGGCGTGTCTGTTTCTGAAGTCCACACTCTTCGCATTTAGTTTCCCAGGGCTCAGCTTCCTGATTAGTCTGGACAGCCTGGAAGGGTCCATGCCCTTCTGCCCAGGGCCTGCGAGAATCTGGGGGCCTACAGAGACTCGTGCGCTTAGGGTCCCACCTGCTTTCTGTCTGCCCAGGCTAACAGAAAGAGCCCACACCGTTGCTTGGCCTCTTCCAGTCTTTGGGCTGCCTACTCTCCCCTGCTGAATTCCAAGGGCAGAGGAGGCCAGATGGCACTTACCCCCCTGCCCCAGAGGCCGCTGGGAGTGGGGCAGAGGCAGGCATGTCTGGAGCCCAAGCGCGGTCAGCTGAGCTGTCGCTGGCCTGCCCTGCCTCTCTGCAGCCCCAGCTCTCGGGAGCCTCTTTTTCTTCTCCTGTGGTCTGGAAAGTGGGAGTGGAAGGAGGGAAAGGAAAGGCTGGAGAGGGACATTCCATGGGGTGAGGCCATGTGTGGGAGTTCCAGAAGAATCCCATTACTTGTGAATGGGATCTGTCTGTTCACCTCGCAGGCACCGAGCCAGGGATTTTGTTAGCCCCACAGACAGGGGTAGGCAGGTTGCTGAGCACGTCAAACACTCTGGCTATGTTTAGGCTGATGTAAACATCTTATCAGCAAGCTGAAACTTGGCACTGGCTCCTGGAGTTGGATTCCGGAGGGAAAAAAGCAATCACATCATTATGCAACTGGGGTGAGTGCTGAGGAATGGTAGCTTGCTGAGGTGAATTCCTGGCCAGGTCTTTGCTGCGTCCAGGAGGCAGAAAGTCTCCTGGTCTCTCTAGGAAGGGCCAGAATCTGATGGGCCACGGACTAACCCATGGAATCTCTTCCAAGGAAACCTGCAACTGTCTGCACAAGATTTCTTCCCTTGAGCCCCAATTTCACACTCTGAAAACTGGGAAGACGGGGTCTTACGAAGAAGGTGTGAAGCTAAGAGATGCCAGCTGCTAAGCATCGGGCCAAGGCCGCTGAGCACAGGGAACCAAAGACTCGCGGTCTGGGATGGTCTGCGCCGCACTGAGCGAGGGGAGGCACAGGTGTGCATCGCGCGGGTTATCTCAGGAGATCACTTTCATTTCCAGAGGGCTGAGAGGGTTCTGTGGTCCAGTGTTCAAAATCCCAAATCCCAAATCTTGGCCCCATAGCCCTCTTGCCATCTTCCCTCCCTCCTAGCTCTTCTGAGAGACCGCGATGGCAACACCTTACATTTGCAGCGCATCTCATGGTTTCCTAGGGGGAAGGACCATTGGGCCTGGGCAGGGTGACCTGGGCTCTGTGAGCTTCTGAGTCTCCACCAATCCCCTGGGCGGCCTGACGTACAGCCCACGGGGACCAGGCCCGCAGCCGGTCAAAGAGAAGGTCAGGCGAGCCCCACCACCTGGCGTCTACTTACACCTCCCGCTCCCCGCCCCCCAGTGCAGGCTGCTTGCTGAAGAATGTGTATGGGATCCTGCCCCCCTGGAGTGGGGGGCTCCAGCATAGCAGGTGACCTCCAAAACCACATCAGGGAGGTGGGAGCCCACAATCAGACCAGCCAAGGGTAGCCAAACAGCCCTGCTCTGGAGTGGCGTGGGGTTCTCAAGCCCTTAACCAGTGGAAGTGTCCTTTTCTGTTGGTGCCCCCGGGAGCTAGAATAGAGAACACTCAGCCAGCTGGCTAGGACACAGTCTTCTTGGGTTCTCTGAGATACAGACAAGGAGATTCCTTCCTCACAGTCCCCGTGGCAGCCAAGGCCGGCTTCGGTGGCAGTCTATGGGAAGGCCAGGCCCCGGCCAAAAGTGTGTCCGGCAGCTCCTTCTCCCACCCAGATCGTTGCCTGTTACACTTTTCACGCTGCAGGTCCCACGCTTTCCCCGGCAGCTCGCCTGGGGGGCCAGGAGAAGCAGAGCGGCCGCAGGGACACTCTCCCGCCTCAGCACCTGGTGTATTCCTCTTCCCTCCCGGTAGGGCCTAAGACTGTGCTGGGTGGTGAGGTGGGGGTGGGGGGAAGCAAAGGAAGAAAAGTGAGAGGGGAAGAGAGAGGGGCCTGCATGCACCCTCCATCTCCCCTGGGTGATGTCACCTGTCCAAAGCACACGGTTATGCAGAACTACCTTAAACACTCAGAGCCAGGGCAAGCTTGAAAAGAAGGCCTCTCTGTTGTGTGGGACACCAAAGCTGAAACAGCAGTGACTGGCACCCCGATGGCATGTGGCTGTCCTGTCTCCCCACTCTGACAAAGGATTTCCATCACCAGAGGCAACTCTTGTAATAGCCACACCTTGTTGAGCACCTGTCTGTCCCAGACACCGGGTCAGATGCTTTCCATATTTTCTTGCACCTCAAGACAATGCTAGGACTTTGGAGTCACTGCTCCTATTTTGCTGAGGAAGAAATCGAGGTACAGAGAAAAGGGTACCTTGCTCAAGGACACTCAGTTCTTTCTATTTTGCTCCAAAGTCTACGCCCTTGGTCTTCACACTCACTGCCACCTATCCTTGCTGCTGTATGGAAAACTGCAGTCCAGCCCAAATAAACCCTAGGCATGTATGCAAGCCAGCACATACCCCACCCCTGGGGCAGGGGGACGTAGTGACCTTTGGATACCGAGACATTTTCTTTGGGAAATACTCCATATCTTTGATCATTCTGACAGCAGCAGACACAAGAGATGGAAAAGACTCATTCTTTTGCCAGTGGAGCGAACATAATGCATGCATGTGTAGCACTTGTCTTTCTCCCGTGAAGACGTGGGAAGCTACAAAGCTAGTGGGGCAGGCATCTGTTCTATTATCATCCCAAATCTTGAGAGTGAAGGATGGTACTGTTAATAATTACACCAGAACAGACACAAACTGTCCCAGTGCTGGGCAAACTGCGCTATACAGTTACCTTAGTGTTTAGAATCTTGTTCCCAGAGGACATAGGTAAGGGGGGGACGAGATGGCTGTGACAGTCTGACCTCCTGGGAATGCTGTGGTCTGCCTTGGGGAAGAGGAGTGCCACTCTCAGGACTCTCTCGGATAAGAAAAGACTTCAGAGGCTCTGCTCACTGCTCAATGCTGGCGGGACAGATTTCCCAGACGGAAACCTGGCGGGCACTGCTCATCCTGCTCCAGGTCCATCTGGGACGATGAGCAGCAGCCCACGTAGACAGAGGTAATGGGCTCTTCCAAGGTGGTCCCTCCTTTCAGAAAGCCCCCTGTGTCTGAGCTCCTTAACTCTGAAACCAGATAAGAAGGTGGGAGGTAGGGGCCTCTTTTGTCAAGGGATTAAGTGAACTCAATTGTACAGAGTTCTGGAAAACTTCATTGTTGCTTAGCACTGAGACCAGGCTCAGGAACGGCTAATTCTTCCTCTCAGCCTTGAAGGTAGTTTCTCCTCAGGATAGACAGGGGCTCACACTCTCACTGGATGTCTTTGGACTGCTGCATTTCAGGACACACTTCACTACATAGACAAGTGTCAGAGGGTAAGTAGAGTCCCAGACCCTCATTCTGAGAAAGAAGCAGCATGGCATGAGAACACAGAGCGCAAGACTCAGGTTCTGGAGACTTGGGCTGCAGACTCAGCCCTGCCACTTACAAGCTGTGTAACCTTGGGGAAGTCATGTGTCCTCTGTGAGCTGCAGCTTCTTCCTCTGCTCCCTCCACAGGTATTTCCACTGAGTGATGCCTGCAAACCACTCTGTACATTGAATGTACTCAGAGAGTGGCTGAACCTTCCAGAAGCCTGGCTCATCATGAAGCAGCCTCATAGACGCTTAGACTAGAAGTGATTACCTAGTCCAGGCATCTTGCTTCCCAGGTGAGGGCATCTAAGCCCTAGAGGGGTAAAGGGTCTTTTCATCATCTTCACACACCCCCAGTTACTAAGACACCCCAAAGTGCCTTCCATCTGTGTGCATGAAGTCTCCAGGGGACTCCTTGGAGAGTTATGAAGATCTGGCTTCCATCTGGGGAGGTGGGTCTGGACACGCAAGATCTTGGGGCACCAGGACTTGATTTTCACTCTTCTCTCAGCTGAGCTCATGCATCCATTTTAGAAAGCCCAGGGGATTGAGCTGTCCTGTGGCATCTCCACAGCTGGTCTGCTCATCGGAGCAGAGGGGCCAGTAGGTGGTCACAGAAACAGCTGTGCACCCCAGCACAGTGGCAGCAGGGGTGCAAGTGGGCCAGGACATAACGAGCCAAGATGTAGGTGCTGGGGCTGGTCCAGCTGAGGGAAGACTTTACTTTTAGGTGTGAGACCGAGAAGTGGACCCCTCCCTCCCTGCAACCCAGGGAGAGGAACTCAGCCTTTGCAGGTGCCGGGGGCCTGTTCTGATGCACTCTCCTGACCCAGGTTGGCTGGCTAGGTGTGGAGGTACCTGTGTGCGCCTGTGAATGGTCCAGAAATGTGTATATGTGGGGGTGGGGTGGGGCAAGCGTGAGCCAGGCAACACATGAGGATGGAATACCCCGGTGGCCCTGTGACAGAGAAAGCCTACTTGTTTGTGGCAGCAAACCTGGATCTCAAGCTGAAGGGAACAAAACCTGGTGCAAAACCCAGCTGAGCCTCCTGCTGCAGCGCCTGGAGCCTGGCACCAAAGCATGTCTGTCTCTAGCAGCTGTAATGTCTGGAGATGCCACGTATGTCCTCGAGGCCAATACTCCATGTCTCCTGTGTCTAGGTGAGAGCTTGAGAGTGAGGTGATGGGTCGGTGCTAAGGAGGACATTTTGACTCTAAAGGCTGAAAAATGGACTTTTCTGCCATATCCTTGAGTTCTTGTTGGTGCTCTTATGTTTTGGTTCTCAGGCAGATGTCAGAAATTGATCTATGGGGGGGCATCAGGTAGAGGGGAACAGCATCCTAGCTCTGGGTTCACAATGAATCTGTCTCAGCTTCTTTCTGGTGGAGCCCCCTAGGAGCCAGGCATGGGGATCCTAATGAGATGAGATCCTAATGAGAGATCCTCACCCCCTCTCCTGCCACCCTGTTGAGTACTTGCTTGGGGAAAGGAGTCTCAGGGTAGGCAGGGAAACAGATATTAGATCAGCATGGACCCAAGGCTCATGGGGCAGACTGCCTTGATGGCTCAGAGCGGCCTCACAGTGCTCTGGGAGAAGCGAGTACCAGGACAGCATGCAGGGAAGCCTGCCCCGGGGTGTAACCGGCCCCTGCAGTAGCCAGAAGAGCAGCCACATGGACCTCTTAGCTGAAGAGCTTCCCGTGCTGTCCATGACAGAAAGGTGGGAAAGATCTGGACAGAAACAGAAGGCTGACTGTCTCCTTGTCTGCACAGGTGATGCTGATGCCCTTGGTAGCCCCAACAGTAGGGCACAGGCTGAGCCTAGAATGGGGTCCCCAGCCAAGGTTGCCATCACTTCAAAAGTGTTAAATGAGCTGCTGTGGTGCCAGGATCCCAGGAACCTGTGATCTCCGGGCAGGTCAATTCTTCTCCCTGGCACATCTCTGGTTTGGGGCTCCTTAGGGGTAGAGAAAGTGCAGCCCCCTCCTGGAACCCTTATCTCCTTTCCTCCTGGAAAGACCTGGTCTTTGGGGGAAGTAGTGGGACTTAGGGCAACACAGACATCTCCTGCTAATTCAGCACCATTTTTGCATCTAGCTAGAAACAGTCTGGCTACAGCCATCCCTTGGACTTGGTTTTTCTGCCCAGCGCAGTTGAGAGCTGTGTCTGGGGTGAGGGCAGCTGGGTGGACCAAATGTGCTTCTGGCTCCATCAGAAATACAGACCGAAAGGGCACATCCCAGCCTCTCTCCCCTCCCTTCCCCACCGAAGCTTCGATTTTCCGGGCTGAGACCCCAGGCAGAAACTCTGTTCCCCTCCCTTTTCGTGCTGGATGTTGGCACTGCCAAGTTCTGCCAGGGCTGAGTGCCATCTTGGCAAGGTAGTCCATGCCCCTTGATCAGAACCAGCTGGGCGCACAGAAGTTGGGCAGCCCCTTTTCAGGTTTCCCCTCCAAACAATGTCTTTTACTTATGGCAACCTCCGTTCTGTACCCAAAGGGAATAAAATAGCTATCTCTTTCCATCTATCTACCTTTCCCGGCAGCCTCTAGGATCTGGACACAGTAGAGGGCTAAGAAAATAACGGGCGGCGCTGGTGATCTTTCTAAATGCTCAGCTTTCATCTCAGCGGGAGAGGCAGGTGCCTAGGGGGTGCGCTCAGTCAGCCAGGTGCTGCGGGAGACTCAGGATGTGGGGACTGAAGTCTCAACTCCATTTTAAACTGGAAGTGGTATGGGGTGGCGGAGTGGAAGCCAGGGTGGCAGAAGTTAAGAAAATAATTACTGCTCTTTCTCAGAAAGGTGAAAATCTTGTTTGGGGTCGGGCTTGGGAGGATGAGGATCGTAAAGGGTTTTTTCTCGGAGGGATTGGGAAGGGAAGAATTTGGAGACGCGGGAGGCATCTAGGGGCCTCCAGGCAAGGCGACTGGGAAGGCTGTCGGAGTCCTACCTGCAGGTCGGCCCCATAGAAGGCAGCCATGGACGCATCGGCCACCAGCAGCGTTTCCACGAAGCGAGCCTCAGACACAAACCGCTTGGTCCTACTCGTGGCCCCCAAGGGTGGTGGCAGCTCGGTGGCACCTTCTGCCTCCTCCTCTTCGCTCTCCTCCTCCTCGTCCTCCTCTTCCTTCTCCCCCTGGTCGTCGCCTCTCTCCTGCCTCCTCCTCTCTCCTGTCTCCTCCTCCCACTGGGGTCCTCGAGGGAGGGGGCGGGCGTCAGCGGCCGCGGCGAGCCCGGAGGCCCCGCGGTTCGTCCCGGGGCCCCAGCGCTGCACGCGGTGCGGCTGCGCCAAGGAGCCCCCCGCACCCTGCGGCTGGATGGTGAACTCCTCGCCGTCTAGCAGGAAGGAGCCGCTCAGCCCGCGGCACAGGCTGACGGCCGCCAGCGACTCGGGCTCCCCATTCACAGTGCCCGAGTAGAAGCAGCCGCGCAGCCCCCGCTGGCCCCCGGCCTCCGGGCCGAGGCCCCCGAGGCGCTGGATCTTGAACTCGGGCGCCAGGAAGCTGTCGTCGGGCGCCAGGCGCAGCACGAAGCCCTTGCCGAAGGCGGACAGGTGGAGCGCGAGCTCGCCCGCGCTGCCGGGCAACCGCGTGGGCACCACCAGCTCCGAGGCCTGCCCCTGAGCGCCGGGCCGGGCCGGGGCGCCGCGGGCGAGCTGCGGCAGCAGCAGCAGCAGCAGGAGCGGCGGCCACCGGGGGGCAGCGGGGGCGGGGAGCATGGGGGCTTCGGCTGCGGCGCGCGGGGCAAGGAAGAAGCCGGCCCGGCGCAGGCAGGTGCTGGCGGCCCGAGCGCCGCCGGCCGCTCTCTCCAGGAAAAAGCGGATCAATCAGAGGCAGGGCCGGCTCGGCCCGCGGGGCCCGGTGGCGGGAGGCGGCGGCCGCGCTCCCCCGGCGGCCCCTCTGGCTCGCGCAGCCCGCTCCTCCCGCGCCGCCCGCCGCGCTGAGCTCCAGCAGCTGGCGCCCCGGCCCGCGCGCCCGTCCTCCGCCCCTGCCTCCTCCCGCCCCGGGAAGCACCGAGTGGGCTGCTGAGCCCTTTGTATTTATACTTCCTTCCCGGCTTGACATAAGAGGTTTATTTTTGATCTCTCACTATTCCCGTCCCCCCCCCCCCCCCCCCCCCCCCCCCCCCGCCCCACCCCCCCGGGATCAGAGAGAAACTGAAAAGAGGGAGAGAGGGGAGGAAAAAAATTTGGATGAAATGTAAAACCAATCAGGAGTCAGCAAGACCCGTCTGCCTTGCCCCTCCTTAAGTGTCAACTCCAAATTTTTTCCTTTCCCTTTAAGCGCGGACCCACGTTAACCCCTCCAATGCTGGACTGACCCTTCAGGCAGAGTCCCTGGGGAGACTCCAGCCGCTCCCTCCTCTGCGGCCAAGTGCCCAGGACGCATCTTGGGAAGAGGGACCCGCTCTGGTCTCAGTGACGCCCTCGGGATCCCTGCAGAGTCTGGAGATCCCACTGTTGGAGAGAAGTTTCCAGGGCTTTTAATTGTAAAACACACGATGGAGGTGGGAAAGGGCATGCGAGAATCATGCTCTCCACTGAAAACCACTGCATAGCCTTCCTAATTTTCACTCCAATCTAAAGATCTGGGGGAAGAAGGACAACAAAAAACCACCTGGCTAATGCTACCAAGGGCTCTGGTACTGCTATGTTCGAGGGCTGGCAGGGCAGAGCCCATCACAGTGGCAATTACCAGCAGCGGGGTTGGAAAGTTAGCATTCTCCTGGGAGGGAAGCACATCTCCAGTCCCTGGAAACTTTGTCTTCTGGAATACTGCTGGCTGCCTGGGGGCTTTCATGAAAGGTGGCAAAGCCCCTTTCACTGCACTGCCCACAGCTCCAGGTACCTTTGTGTGTGAGGTTGATTCATTCTGTCCCACACTGCTGCCTTTCCCTGGGGAAGGGGGTGGAACTCAGGAAGAGAGGGATAACATGGACACAGGACCCCCAAACTCAGCATTTTCATCCTACCTACCCCAGTCTTAATGGCACAGGTCAGTATTGGGTCCAGGGTCCTGTTCTCTGAGTACAGACTCTAGACTCACCCCTCTCTGCCTTCCTCAGTGTGGGACATCCACACTGGGATCCCCAGGACCCTTTGCCCAATCACCTGCCCCCAGCTACCCAGCTCCGTGCTTATGCTGGGGATCATGACAGTTGAGGTCACGGCTGATTCTTTTTTAGCTCATCTGACCCCTTTCTGTAGCTAGGGTAGTTCAGCATGCACCTGAGACTCTCAGGGATTGTTACCTGCAAAGTACCTTTGTGACTACAGAACCCCGAGGAAGCCCTGGCAAATTCCCTCTGAGAGTCCCTTCTCTTTGCTTTCTCAGAAACACAGAGGACAGCTGTGAATTAGACGAAAGGATGAACTTCCCAGCCTAGCATGGTGCAGGATCTCCTTTCTTGCATAACTTACAGGATAGGAATAACTTGAGTCTGGGATGTTTTGGGGAAGCACTTCTAGAGGTAGGGGATGGAAGGAATGGCCTTTTCAACCCTTTTTCCAAAACAGGCAAAACACTTTATTACAGCACGACAGTGTAATAGCCTTGGGACAGTCTGACCTGGGCAGGCAATGAGTAATCCCATTTTGCCTCAGCACTCTTGTAACATTTCAATCATTGGTCTTTACCTTCCTGAAGCCCCTTATTAACCATTTCCCAGATTAAAACTCCTTTTCAATAGCAATTAGGTCCTTTATGTTTTCCTCTTTCCCCTGTATAAGCATCTGAGAGGAGTGGGATTGAGACGCACACCTATTTCCCCCTTCTCTCCTCCTAGATGTATATTAATGCTGTCAGTGGGAGACTTAACCAGACCAGGGAAAGTCCTGAATGTCCTTAGAGCCTTACATTTGGGAAGGCTCTTGGAGTTGCTGCTGCTTTTTTTTTTTTTTTTTTTTTTTTTTTTTTTTTTTTTTAATATAATGAGGTGCACCGAGGGACAGCCTTTTGGAAGCTCCCTTTGGAGAGAGAAGCTAGATGGTGAACTCTGGACTTTAGAACAACAACAACAACAACAACAGCAGCAGCAACTGCTGGCTGGCTCACTGCCCCTTGAACCTGCCTGGCTGCCCTCTCCCTCCTGGATTTACCCTTCCCAAGGAGCTGTGCCTTGCTGGTAGCTTCCAGGGTGGCACCCGCTGTTTGCAATGCAACCACAAGGTGGCAGGCTTACCTTGGCTATGCTTAAACCTAGGGCCCTTACAGTAGGGACAAGGGTGAGTGGTTTGTTAGAGGAGTGGCAGATGAAAACAGTATAGCAAAATAAACACCAAACACCAAAATTGGATTTCGCCAATTAGCGAAAATCCCATAAGGGCATTCTACCAATTCCGGATTTCCTACATTATCACTTTCTTCCCCAAATATATAATTACAGGAGGCTGGGTTGGCAAACTACGGCCCGTGGGCTAAATCCTTTATACTGCCTGTTTTTTTACAGTCCACAAGCTAAGAATGGTTTTTACATTTTTAAATAGCAAATTTTAAAAATTAGGAAGAATATTAATATTTCATGATACTAGAAAATGGTATGAAATTCAAATTTCAGTGTCCATAAATATAGTTTATTGGAATATAGCCATAGCCATTCATGTGTGCATTGGCTGCTTTCGAGCTGTAAGGGAAGGGTTGAGTGAGCCTAAAATATTTACTATCTGGCTCTTTGCTGACTCCTGAATATAAAGCAGCATTAATTTGGAGTCTAGGATTATATAGACTCAGCACATGTGATTCTTATGGAATAAGAAACTCAAAGTAATTTCTTGCTTTGAATAAGAAGGGGAAATTATATAAAAAATTAAAATATCTTTGTTTTGTCTTTAATTTTGTATTTAGCAGTGTTCATCATTTAATTAGTTCTTAAATAATTAAAGAACTTTTAAAATTTATGGTACTTTATATTGTAGGCCTTTTGTGAATTTTAAGTTTTTTTCTCTTTTGTCCTCGCAACCCAGCTTTTCCTGACTCTAGGAAGAACCAGGAAGAGAAGGCTGAATTTTAAGTTTTCAATTAACTTATAATATTAGTGACTGGCTATTTTTTAGTTTATAACTGGAGTTTTTTTTTTTTTTTTTTT
>VBSM01000639.1:4936546-4969439 GCA_008086735.1 Cheirogaleus medius | reverse complement strand
TCGGCCTCCCAGAGTGCTAGGATTACAGGTGTGAGCCACCGTGCCCGGCCTGGAGTTGTTTTTTTTAAAAATTTAAATTTTTTTTTGTAGAGATGGGGTCTTGCTATGTTACTCAGGCTGGTCTTGAACTTTTGGCCTGAAGCCATCCTCCCACCTAGGCCTCCCAAAGGGCTGAGATTACAGGTGTGAGCCACAATCTAATAACTAGATTTTTATGTAATGTATATTGTAAATTTTTACTATATATTAAATTCTAGTATTCTCTAGAATTCCAGACTCCTTATAATTGGAAGAAATAGTGGTAATCTAACTACTTCTACTTACTTTTTTCAGAGAAAAAGTAGAAATGCAGAGGTTTCAGTGTCTTACCCAAAGTCAAATAACTAGCGGTGGATTTTTTCCTAAAATACTATGGTAGCTCCTACATAAAGTTAAAGAAATTGTTTTACTTTAAAATTTCATTTATAATTCATACCTTTTCATTAATGTTGAGTGCTTACTTTGGGCCAGGTATTATTCTGAGCACTCATTTTAATTTAATTTAATTTTCATTAATCCTTAGTAATAATAGCTTCCATCTTTTGAGTGTTTTTTTGTGGGCTAGACATTGTGCCAAACAGCTCACAAACCTTATCTTATTTAATCATTATGAAAATTGTCAGAAAAAGACATCTTGCAGGTAGATGAAGTTTAGAGAGGTTAGATAACTTGCTTAGGATCACCTAGCTAAGTGGTAGAGACAGAGTTCTTAACCAAGGTCGAATTCACAAACTACCAATTAAATATAAAATTTTTCGGCCGGGAGCGGTGGCTCACGCCTGTAATCCTAGCACTCTGGGAGGCCGAGACGGGTGGATAGCTCAAGGTCAGGAGTTCGAAACCAGCCTGACCAAGAGCGAGACCCCGTCTCTAAAAAAAAAAAAAAATTTTTTTCTGGTGAGAATGTCCTACACAGAATTACTGTTCCTTTAAGAAGAACCAAGGGTTAAATCATGGTACTGCACAAATGGAAGGGACTCTAGGAGTTCACTGGGGACAGTCTCCAAAGAAGTCTTCTGAGACTGGCCCTTCTTTAAAGATCTCAAGGAAGGGAATAAACAACTTCTTTCAAAAGCCTGTTGGAGCACTTAAATATAAACAGAGCTCTTTCTTTCTAAATTAAATAATACCTTTTTTTTTTGGCTATGATTCATGTCCATTTTCTATAACTTGGGCTACTGTGCGATGGCTTCTCTGGTCCTTCTCTATTGTATTAATGAACTCACACCCCAGGCAGGCCATGTTTGATTTTTGCCATTATTTTTGTCCTGATGTTCACCTTGTCTTCCCTTTGGCATGCAGGATTTTGTGATAGCTACTTACGTGTATGCAAGCATGCCTATGTATCTTTATCTGCTTAATTCTTTCTTAATCCTAAATAGTCTATTTTTTGGAACCTTTAAAATTTCACTTAGTATTCTGGGAACTATTAATTTATATTCTTGAGACTACTTTAAGATTGATCTTCTATAAAACGGTAGCTAACTCTGATTATTTTTCCTACCTTCATCTGGCTGCTCTGGTGTCCGCAGTCTCAATGAGTATGCTCCTAGTCCTGTTATCTGTGCCACTGAGAACCAGATCTAGTACAAATTTACTGTGATATTGACACTGACATGCTTGCTAATGAGATTTTAATTGATTTTGTTACACTGAGAAACAAATGCACAAACAACACTTTTTGTTCCTGCCATTTGTATTTGCAGACATTTAGTTGCTGAAGTATTGGGTGCCCAAAGTTGCATAAGAGATGCGAGACTCCAAACACAGTCTAATGGCAGACTATATGAGCAAGACACATGTAAAAGGCCACCCAGCATTCCACGTGGAATGCATCCGTGATTACAATCTGTGATTACTACTGTAACTGGCCAATAAGAGTTATATGCACAGATTTTTTGAGTTAGGATCTTGCCTTGTCACTCTGGTGAGAGTGCAGTGACATCATCATAACTTGCTGCAAACTCAAACTCCTAGGTTCAAGTGATCCTCCCGCCCTAGCCTCCCGAGTAGCTGGGACTACAGGTGTGCAGCATCACACCTGGATAATTTTCCTATTTTTTTGTAGAGACGGGGTCTTGCTCTTTCTCAGGCTGGTCTCCAACTCCTGGCCTCAATCCATCCACCTGCCTTGGCCTCCCAAAGTCTAAGATTACAGGCGTGAGCCATGGCACCCACCGGGCCCACGTACACATTTGAGAGTTGTGTGCAATAACAACCACCACTATAAGTCTTAGGTCGGGCCTGTCTCACCACATTATAACCAGAAGGTGGCACTGTTGGAACTTTTTATTAAATCTTTATTCTCCGCGCACAGCCTTTTTTTTTCAACTATTTTTAGAGCAGCTTTCTTAAAAATTAGGCATCTCTATCACGTCATGCACATCTAAGGCAGCAGTTCTTTAAACTTGTACAAACAAAAGAGCTGAGCGTTCATCAGATTTCTGACAGCCAATCACTGGAGAAGGCTGAAGGAGGTGCGCTGCTGTCTTGTTTAAGGGAACTTGTGCTTCTCTCCGACTCTACTGTCTTCTCCTTGATTTCTGGTCTTCATCAGACCAGTGTCTGTCAACTCAGATTGTCAGTCTGGGAGAGCTGGCCTGGCCGAGATGTCTCCAGGGTCTAGAACCACCTTAGTCATGAGGATGCCCCAGTTTCTGTACACCTGGGTTAGTTTACACATTTCCCCTGAATCTTCACTGCTAAGTCTAACCACCAGATGGGAGTCTTCACACATTTACCTTTCACAGCTGCTACAAGAAGAGGGCCTGAAAGCTCCCTGAACAATGGACCTCACCGCCACTTAACCATTTCTAATTTTATGTATACATATAAAAATTACATCAACGTGTAAAACTGCACCTGCATATCCTTGTTTTAGGAAGCAAGAAAAGAGAAATGAAGGAAAGGAGCGGGGACCTTCAAGATGGAGGGTGATTTCTCAGAGCCGTTGAGGAGCTTATTCAGTCATCAAAAGACTTGATGTAAAAACTACTCGGTTTGTATAAATGTGCTTACGATGAGTTAGAACGTGAAGTGCTAAGAAGATGCTTGGTACACGGTAAGCATATGTTTGTTTTCTATCATCATCATCATCATCATCATCATCATCGTGTATACTCCCACCTGGCCTGGTAGAATAGTTGTCAGGTGCCTGGAGTTTATCTTGCCACCTTTCCCCTCCTCCTAGGGGTCCTCTTCTTTCAGAGTGGCTCAGGGCTCTCATCTGATCTTTTGCTATCATGAACAAAAGAGAATCCAATAAGTCAGGAACACTTCAGTTTGATAGCAAGTACTACTAGGAATGTTTGAATTTTAAGAGACCTGAGAAAGGGGAACCAAAAGAAATAAACAAATAATAGAATTTCAGACAGTGTGGATCTAGCATGAGGGGGAAACCTGGGAGCCAAGGGCACATGCCAGGGCCCCTAAGTAACTGTGCTACCTGTTCCTGCTTGCAGCTCTGCAGAACTTTGTGCACAAGGAGCTTCATGGTTACAAGTGTTCAAGCAATGGCAGGGGGCACCTGCAGGGTGTTAAAAGAGAATTCTTGGATTGGGTGGGAGATGAATATACAGGACCTTTAAGGACCCATCTATTCTAATTTTTTAAACACGCTTGAGTAGTGGAGGATTCTTTTGATTCTGGACAAGAAATCTAGCATTTTGTTTTGGGTTTTAGACATTTATGCCCCATGCAAATTGTGCAGCTGTCCACTGATCCCATTTCCTGAAATTATAGGAGTTGTTTCTTTTTGTCAGAACATTCTTCCTGGAGGTCTGCTCTGTCTGGAGTCCCATCATGCTTGCTGGCATTAGGGGATTTTCAAGAGGAGCATAGACGTTAGAGGGGGTTGGAACGTAAGAGATCCCTTCTCTAACCTCTCACTTTATGGATGGGGAAATCAAGACCTAAGGGATGTCATTTGACCAGAGTCACATAGCTGGATAGCAGGAGATTCAGGCTAGAACGTGGGCTCTCAGCCAGTGTTCTCTCCTTGTCACATTTAATTCCACTGTGTCCTGCAGAGCAGGATCTGAGCATGGCATGACCAAAGTGCCCAAGCTGCCTGGAGGCAGGGCTGACAGTCAAATCTGGGTCCATGGAGGGCAGCGGAATGTACGAATACATTTCAGCATCCTCCCGAACCCAACAGACCATGCTATCTTCACAGACTGCTCCCTTTTGATGTGTTTGTTTTTCTTCTGCAAAAGAACCTTCCATTGCGGAGGAATTCAAAATATTTAAAATTTAGTCACACTTAATGACTTACAAAGAAATGTTTTACCTTGTGTGAAACTATCTAAGCATGTGAAGGTATCTTCTGATTGTCTCAAAAGGTGATGGAGAAGGAAGAAAGGTCCAAAGACTTAGAAAGAGAGAGGGACTTCGAGCAGCCATGTGGCAGGAGAGGAAGGGGAGTGGGACAGGGACAGATGTGCCCAGTGCAATTGATGGAAAAGCATTTTAATTAGTGTTGAAGCTTTTTCCATATGTTGCTTTATGTGTGTATGTGGACACTCACTCACACCCAAACCCACTCATCCACCTACACACGTGCATGCACACACGTATTTTGGTGGTGACGGGAGAAATGGTATGTCTTTGTGTTTCTCTTCTTTCTCATATTTCTTCTCTTGCTCCCATCTCTGGGCCACCTTTTTCTTTTCCTTGGACTTTACTGAATTTTCTTCTTTCCTCCCTTCCCTCCTCAGCTCCACATCCTCTGCATCTTCACTGTCAGGCAGTAATTCCATCAACCTACTCTGTGCCAGAGAAATGCCTAGACACCAGGGGCAAAGAAATGCAAAAGACAATTCCTGTGTTTTCATGGTCTGTTCCATCAAGACAACGCCTAGTCTGGTGAAAGAGAAAGTTGAATAGCCCAGTTACTAGAATAGCATGCTGCAAGGACAAGAATAAAGCTATATGCAAAAAGCCTGTTTACAATGTTTACAGAGTAGGAGCTCAGTAAACATGTATTGATGGAAGTAATTAATATGTTATGAGTGTCGAGAGAAAGTGTGTTTCGATAGGTAAAGAACAGGTTGAGAAAGATTCCATTTGAGTGATATTTTTGTTGGACTTTAATGAATGAGTAGGAGTTTGCCAGGCACTGGAGGGAGAAAACCCATTCCATTTCAGAAAGGTGGAGACACACACACACACACACACATACACACATACACACACACGAGGACATTAAAAAGCCTGGTTTTTAGAGAAGGGGAGGAGTTTGTCGAGTTTCGCAGGTCTGGAGTGTCGGGGCTATCGAGCACGGCAGGTAGTGGAGCTGGAAAAGTTGGTTGGGGCTGGCAGTGTGTGACGGGGTGTATTTGTCACCCTTTGTACTGTGAGCTGTCTTCTAGAGGGCAATGCAGACTTGTTAAAGACTGTTAAATAGGGAAGTGACATGATCATATTTATCTTTTAGAAAAATAGCTCTAGCAATTATGTAGAATAAGGATTACATGAAGGGAGAGATTGGATAATGGAGACATGTTAGGACATGACTTTAGGAGATGGCAGGAGTCTGAGCTAAGAGGCAGTGGGATGGAGGGAAGACACAGGCGCCCCTTCGTGTTAGCACTGTGGGGACCTGGGGACGTGTGTGGAGGGCCAAGGGAAGAGAGGTGAGGTGAAGAGAGTTGCCATTGACCTAGTTGAGGAAGACAGGAGGGAGAGGGTGTGTGTGGACATGTGTGTTGCTTTGGGCACATGCACGGGGGCAGGAAGAAGTTGGGTTTTAGATTTGTTAAGGACCCTCTGGGATATGGGGGTGGAGATGTAGGCACATAATGGAGCTCAGGCATGGGGGGGTGCCGTTAGAAGGGCAGATCTGGGGCCAGATGCAGACATGCACGGTTGAGGTTGAAGTGAAAGCATGTCCTGCTGTATGGGGCATATGTGAAATTAATGGTCTTCTTTTTTTTCCTTTTAAAATTCTATCCATTTTTCTAGTTTTCCCAATTCCTCCACTTTTCTCTTTTTTCATATGTTCAAAAGCACAGGTGAAATCTGCCTGTCAATCACCACTCTTGCTCTCTCCTCTCCCCACACACCTGGGGCCTTTCCAGAAACACTGAGCACCCTCGGTCTTCCTTTTCCGAGTGCAGTGACTTCCGCCCATTTGGGTTTTGTGGTCTACACGTGTCTTCCACTTGGCCTGTTGGCTGATTCAAGATGTCAGGGTGGGATGTACCGATGTGAGGGAGGAGATTCCTGGCCAGTTCAGGGAGAAAAAGGGAGGGGGGAATCTTTACTTGGGAGTGACTTGACTTTTGGAGTCTCACCAACCACCACTTGAAAGTGTTGGACAAGTTGCTGGGCTGCTCCTGCCAGGTTGGCTAAGAAGTGACATTACTGGATCCTATCGCCTCTTGGCTATCCATGGTGACAAGGGAGGCTGCACAGAGGTGCGGAGAGGAGGGAGCAAGGGAAGGCAGAGTGTGGAGAACTTTTACGAAGGGACCTAAGGTGGGAGCGCGGCAGGTCTGCAGGGCACCTGGCTCGGGCTGTGCTCTGGGACCCACGTGCAGGTGGGAGTGGGCCAGGGCCAGGGCATTCAGAAGCAGCTTTTCTCCTGTGACCAGCCTGGCTCAAATGATCATTTTATGTTCTTCTTTAGTTAAATAACAGAGTTGTCTGCCCTTTAATTTCCTGTGTCCTTGAGGACCATAGAAAACTCACGTCTGTAAGCCTCGTGCATGTTATATTGTGGGGGCTCAGTTGTAAATTGCATCCACCACTTTGGGCTCATGCTCTCCCCTCAACCATCACGATGTTCATTCCCATTGCCCACTTCTGCACTTCCGGAGGGAAACTGAGAGGCATGGTGCCTGCAATGAGGCAGTGAGGCAGTTCGCACTGGTGGTTAGTGAAAGAGAGGGCTGGAGGAGCTAGGCACCCCACTAAACCTTTCTAAATGAGGTGCCAGACAAATCAATGGGGGCAGTAGCTCAGTAAGTAGAAGCCCTTTGGGTTCAGAAAAAAGCCTGATGGACGAGAACAGGCTGGGTAGATGGAATCAGTTGCTGTGCATGTGCTTTGTTTCTGGGGTCCTTATTCATGAGCATCGCACCGCCTAGGGGTGTGCTGTGCACAACCCGAACAACTGTCCACAGTAACCCTGCCTGGGAAGGTCTTTTTGCCACTCCTTTTCTCCCACCTGCCCCCCCCCCCAAGACCCTTGCTTGCTGGCTACTATTTGAAATTCTATCATCAGAACTTTGTTTTGAAAAAGACTTTGATCCTTTTAAGGTGTAAATGTACACAAATGGGAGACATTTAAAACTGTTATCAGCTGTTTTCACCTTTGTAAATGAAAATACTGGCAGCAAATTTTGAGCAAAGGGACTGAGGATGCATGAGAAGAACTGGAGAGCAGAAAGCATGGTGGAGGGGAGGGGAGGGGAGTGCCAGGAGGAGACAAGAGTGGAGCAGCAGGGTGCAGACAGCAAGGGCTGCTGCCTCTGGGCTTCGGCAGGCCGCACTGCACGCTCGCCCCTGAGTTCACCTAGATGAGAACAAGAGCCTGCAGCTCACCTCAGTTTGTCTTGGCAGAATAAAACGAATAAATCACAAACTCCTGAAGTGAGAACTGTATTGTATTTAATACTTTCTAATTACAAGAGCCCCGAATAATGCTATTCACTCCGTGGGCTCAATGTGTCATTACTAATGATAATAAGAACATTCTTCCTCTTTCATAAATAAGGAACTCAAATCTCCAGGAGACGGGGTCATTTAACCAGCACCCCGCAAAAAACCAACCTCAAACAGAGCTGGGCTGGGCCCTGGCTTGTGGACCTGCCATTTGGGCAGTGAGTTAGACTGTTCCCTGCTCCCAACCTCTCAGACACAGAAGGGCTGGGTGTTGGGCTTGGGTCCTGCCATGGCCTTTTCTGATTTTCATGTATTTTAATGACTTACTGTCTGCAGGAGAAGAGACTTTTCCTCCTCTTTGGGCATGGGCAAGGCTTGCTAAACATTCTAGGTGTTGAAGAATGGGCTTCTGAGAGCCTATATAAACCTCCCAAAGTGGAGGGCGAAATTTTGTGTGTGCATGTGCCTCGATGTTTTTCAGGGATGAAGTTCCACAGTGTCTACGATATTCTCCAAGGCTCCCAGATGTTGAGAGATGCTGCATCAGAGTCCATGTAATTTATGCTATTTCCAGTGAATCCAGTCCCCTTCATGTCATAGCGCACAGCGAGGGAAGTAACAACGAATGTAATGGGGAAAATGCTCTTTTAATACAAATGAATAATATTCATCTGTTACGAGTGTTCTTTGTGGCTTCTTGTGGAAGCCACACTTTAGGGCCATCAAGTTAGTTGGCTGAAAGACAGCTCATTGGATTCTCATAGATTCCATTTAAAGTGGCTGGTGAGTGTGTGTTCAAGGAGAGTGTGAACGGAAGGAAGGCAGGGCAGAGCTGAGCGTGGCTGGGCGTGTAGAATAGGCCGGCATGGGGTGCGCCCACAGTGCGAGTGGGCATGGAAACTGGATGGCCTTGCCAGGGGGATGGCAGCTGAGGTCAGAGGAGTCCCCGGGGCTGGAACATGACACAAGATGAGTGCTTTAGTCTAACTCTTGCTACTCAATGAGGAGGTGATCTTCAACAAGTCATTCAAACTCTTTGAGTCTTAAGTGGCAACGTTAATAATTCCTGTCCCACGCTTCCCTCCCCAAGTGTTTTTGTGAGGGTAAAGTGGGATAATATATATCAACTCATTTACAAACCATGCAGTATTTTGTATATGTCAAGCATTTTTATTAGGAGTATTTTATTAATGGGCTGGTGTAGAAAACCATGGTACTTGGAGAAATGATGAATTTTATTTTGGAGCCTCGTCTAAGGTGAAGAGGGGTCTGGAGATGGTCCTTTCCCACTGGTGGGTGGGGGCTTGAGGCTTGCAGCCAAGCGCAATCTGGAAGCTACTATCCTGGATGTGGATGGCGATGGGAAAAGGGCATCCTGGGAGTAGATGAGATAGGAGCTTATTTGGCAGCAAAAACTAATTGCTTTCTCAATCTCTACACAAGAGTTGAGGATTTAGCATTCATTTCATCTCCATTCTAGGCATTCACCCTCAACCAGCCTGAAGGCTAATGGTGCAGCCAAGAGTGCCAAAGTAATTTGCACTGAGGGGTGTGTGTGTGTGTGTGTGTGTATGGGTGTAAATCTATAAAATGCATTGCTAAATTGGGGGTCATGAGATTCAAGGGTGGTGGTTGTTATTTAAGACTGTATAAGGGAAGTTCAAGGTGGAGACAGGCTGGAAATATTGTTTGTTGAATTTGCCTAAGCCAAATCAGGACCCTTTGTTCTAACCTCCTAGCATCCAAGAGAACAAGTACAGGAGTTAGTACCAGAGGAATTTCTACTTAAATACTTAGCCCCAGAGGAAAAAAACCAGAGTGGGTGGCTGAGAAGGACAAAATAGAGTTAAATATTTCCTCTGAGCAATGAGGAACGGACCCAGGCCAGGGCTATGACATGGGGCCTTAGATGAAGCCCCAGAGCTTCAGCTGTCTCCACATCTAGGAGAAGATCCGCCAAGGGCTCCAGCAGCGTAGAAGCCAGGGGAGAATGGCGGCTTAGTCGCCCAACACTTCCTGGGCCTTCCAAGGGGCTTCCCAAAGTTTGTGCTTTTCTAGATGTTGTCTGCTCTGCCCACTTTTGTGGCACAGATTCCACGAAGAGCAGATCAGGCACATCTGGGATTTTTTTTTAGGGTTCTTTGACAAAGAATGATAAAGATGTAAAGCATGAAAAAAAAGATAAATTTGTAAATGTTTTTTCGTGTTGCTGCATAAAACCTGCTTTAAAATCTGATCTGGGTAGTCAGGAGACTTCCTGTATTCACTTCCCTTCCCGTTAAAATCTTGCCGTTAAAGTACTTGTCCATACCCACGCCCTCATTTTATCCTTAATTATTTTCTCCTATTTTGGGGAGACCCTCCAGGATGCTTGATTTTATAGGTAGGCAGAAGCCATACTTGGTCCTGATGATGGTGGATAATCAGGATCTAAAAGAAGTGAAATCTCAGTCTCCAAACCCAGTCCTGTGGCTACTTCCTTCTGGCTTCGGGACATCACCTTTTGCGGCTGCTCTGCTACCTGCAAGCTCCTGGCTCAGCCAAGCAGTCAAGTGCTCTGGGCACCACCATGGAGACTGATAGAGAAGGAAAAGGAGCCGTGCTGCTGACGAGTTTCCCATCCAGCGTGGCTGTGGCCCCGTCTTAGGAGAAGTTTAACACAACTAGCAAAGGGCAAGCAAGTTCAAATTGAACATGCCTGTGCTAGAAATGGAATACATATATGCCAAGAGGAACTAAGGGAAAAGAGCTCATGGAGCTGTGTGAGTTAAATCAAGTGGCTTCCTATGGGAGGTAAGGGTTATTTGGGTGGGCATGGATGAGGCCGAGAGAGCCTTTTGGGAGAAATGGCTTACATGAATATGCATGCCGAGATAACAGCTTCTGAGCACAAGCAGCCAAGAGAATTAGTTTAGCCAGAGCCAGGTTTGCAGGTAAAGAGCAAAGAGAAATGATTTCATGAGATGAACATGGCAGCTGGCTGGGTAGCCTTGGATAAGTAACTTCCTCTCTCTGGCCCTCAGCTCTCTCAAGTGTGAAATGAGGGCTGGCCGATGAGTGTACTGGACTGAGGATTTGGTCAGAGAGGGATAGGAAACTAATCATTGGGAGAGCAGTATTCTAGGCACTCAACTCCGTAAGGTAGCCTTTCCCTATTTTAGAGATGAAGTGTCTTGTCCAAAGTTTTACAGACAGCGAGTGACCAAGTGGAAATTAGAATCAGGTCTAATTTCATTCGTTCAGTATCTATAGAGGGTCCCTGTGTGCCCAGCACTGTGTTAGGCCCTGAGGGATTTAATAATGAACGAGACAGATAAGTTTCCACTCTTATTCTAGCGGGAGGAAGTCAGGCAATAAGAAAGTAAAGATCCAATTAGCTGGGGACAATGGCCCACACAACTGTAGTCCCAGTTACTCAGGAAGCTGAGGCAGGAGGCTCGTTTGAACCCAGGAGTTCGAGGTTGCAGTGAGCTATGATAGTGCACCTGCATTCCAGCCTGGGCAATGGAGTGAGACCCTGTCTCTTAAAAAAAAAAAAGTAAAGATGCAAGTGAACAAAATAGGTTTAGATGGAGGTAAATGCTAACGGGAAAAATAAAACATGCAATCATGGTTATGATTTGGGACTTCTTAGATCGGGTGGCTCTGGAAGGCTCCTTTGAGGAGGCTGCACGTGGTCTGAGACCAGCCTTGTGGGTGAAGTGCACAAAGGCCTAGGCCCCCAACTGTCGCTACCTGGGGAGGGAGTTGCTTTTTTTTTCTTTTTCCTTTCATTCTCATATGTCGATAGGGAGTTGTGTTTTCATTTCCTAAAGATCTTAAGATCATAAAAGGCAGTAGAAGCAAGAGGGTGGCAGGCAGCTGTGGAGTCCTAGTGTAGAAGGACTTTTGAGCCAATGTGGAAGTCCCCAAGCAGAGCTGGGAGAGGACGCACCCATTACGAGCTTTCTTCCCTTCCCTGTTAGGAATCCCAGAAAACTTCAGAGGATGATGATGGCATGGTCTTGGAGGGCCCAGTAAAGCTTGGTAGCAGAAGCAGCAGTAATAATAACAGCTAATAAGGATATTCATAGTACCATTAGATAACATTTAAGAACCATTTTAATGTACTTTGAGCACTTTGGAAGCATTAATTCATTCAATCCTCACAACTATAAGAGGTGGGTAGTATTATTAGCCCCATTTTAATAGTGAGGAAAATGAGGCTTAGGGAGACACAGTAACTTACGCAAGATTGCACAACTAAGATCTGGTGGAGGGACGCACACAGGACCTCTGACCCTGGGCTCTTACTCATCACACTGTGTTGCTTCCGAAGGCCACAAACAGTCACGTAATATTTGACCTGGAAGTGGTCTTAGCTATTATCTAGACCAGAGGTTTTTGATGCCGTCCTTTGACTGAAGACCTCTGATCTAGGATAATCTCTCCTCTTTTGGCAGATGAGGAAATGCAGAGTCCAAGAATCAGATCAGTGATGGAAATGGAGTGTCAATCCTGAGTGCTCCTCACCTATACTCAGGTGCTCAGCATGTCCCTAGATCCTCCATTCCTGGTTAGGAAGCCCTGGCAAAATTGATTGGATGGAACTACAGGTTCCTAAGGGGAACGGGCAAGCATTAAATAAGATAACGCACGTCAAACTCTAGGTGCAGTGCTTAGCACGTAGTAAGTGTGCAAGACACGCTAGTGCCTTTGAGCAATTCCACGTGGCCAGTTTCTGTGCTCAGGGGTGAGGACAGTCAGGCTGTGATTGGGGAAAGAGAAGCAAAGCACATTGGTGGGGAGGGGCTTCCTCTTCCTGGGCCTGCTATCTTGACTGACATGCTGCAGCTCTTGCCAAAACTCACCGGTCACAGTGAAAGTAAAATGTTGTTGGATACCTTGCAAGCCAACATTAAAACTGTTAGGTGTAGGAAAACAATCGCTTGCCCGAAATAAGTGACTTATCATTGCCCTTGGTTGTCTGAGTTAATTATAGGCCTTCTTTGAACACTCAAACACACAGGGCCTTTGTAAACTTGAACTCCTGCTCTCTCACCCACAGTCCTTCCATATGGTACTCTCCCTTTCATTTACAGATAAACACCCATCTCTTACTCAGTCACATAATGACTTTCAGCTTTTTGTGTCTCAGTCAAGGAGGGGGCCCCAGTAGAATCATGGGCATCTGAGCCGTCTTCCTGTTCCAAGTCTCCTGGGGGCTCTTCTGAGAGTGGGTCCTTTATAGGGAGAAGATAATGGGCAAAAAGATGCACCAGTCCCTTCTTTCTCTTTCCTTCAACAATAGAGTTGTTTATTTGAGCAGCCACTTCCCTAAGAAAATTCCACAATTCTTCCACATCACCCCTTCTATGCTTAAAATCACTGCATACTCCCCTCTCCTGTCCTTTCCTCTTGCAAACTCAAACCAGAGCCCTTTGGTTCTAGAAAGATTTTCTAGGTATCAGGAGGGACTAGGAAAGCCTCTTTCTTCTTCATCAGAGAGAGAAGTCAGTTCTTTGGAGAGACGGGGAGGATCCTGAGGTCGAGAGCGTGTAACAGGGCTCCTTTCACACTAGGTGAGGACTTCCAGCTTATTGTATCTTCTCCAGCTGATCCACGCTCTGCCTTGACCAGTGCCCTGGCTGACACTTGACAACAATCAAAGCACAGAATCCCATGGAAGATGCACTGGCTGATTTTTCTGCTGTTTGCCAGTCCCTTGGCCACTTTCTGGCAGGAAGACAACCTCTTTCTCTTGTACCTGCAGTCCCAGAACCTGCTCTCCAGATCCCCTTCATGCAGGTAAATGTTTAACCTGGACTGGTCTCCCCAGCCCTCAAGCCCTGATTGGTAGCATTTGCCTATCCAGGTGGTGTAAATCCACCAGAGCTCTTTGTCAAGTGCCTGTCGTGATGGCCCTGAGTGGGGAGGTGCAGAGTGGCACTCCACTTAGTATTTCCCTCATGTTCCACCTCCCTCTGCACTTTTATGGGTTTTGACCACTGTCCCAGAGGGTTGGTGGCTCTGGTGGCTCAAGATCATAGATAATAAGTAAAATACTTAGGAAGAGATGGGTTTTGAGTATTGATTGCCTTTGTTTAAAATAGAATTTAATTGTAAGTTTATATAATTTAATTTAAAAAATGGCTGTTTAACAGCTGGCTGGCAAAATTTCTGAAAGTTGAACAGTTTGCACCAGCCCATACAGCACACCATGACCCCAGGGTGGACGCTGGGCCCAGGCAGCCCTGGGTTTGAGAAGGGCTCTCCACCTTCCTGGGAAGTTGCTCTTCTGGCAATAGGACATTTACAGGGAGAATTCTTGATTCTGGGTCTTCTAGGGGGACGCTGTGATTAAGAAACAGCAGGAATGTTGCAACAGGAGAGAGGAGGAGGGCCTGGGGAGGGGTCAGTGGTGAGTCCTCATTCCTAACTCCTGACTTGAGCTGCCTGGAGAGAAAGGCTAAGACCCAGAGGACGGGTAGATGTCCACCGGGGCAGAAGTAACTGACGTGTCAAGGCACTGGGGCATAACCGAGGGCAAATCGCGAACCTAGACTCCAGCACTGGTTTCTTTGGCCAGCCCACGCCTCCTGCCTCAGCTCAACGCCACTCCCTCCCCGCCAAGTGGCTCTCTGCTCTGGAGGCGGGACTGAGTTCTCGGGTGGCCCCTGGAGGCTCAGGGCTGCGAGCTCTGGGAGGCTGGGAAGGGAAAGAGGGGAGGGGCGCCGACTGGGCAGTCCAAAGAGGAGGGGGCCTTTAAGAGGCTCACCCAGAGCCTGGTTTGCTGCGCTGCGAGTGGCTGCGGTTTCGAGAAGCCGCCGGGCACCTCCCGCTAGTTCTCTGTTGCAAATTTTCGTCCTTGCACTTGACAGCGATTGCACTTAAGCTCCCAGGGCGCGCTTTGCTTGGAAAGGCACAGGTAGGAGGCGCGGGCTGCCCGGTGCGCGCTCGCTGCTCTCGGAGGCGTCTCCCTCCCTTTACTTTCCTCTCTGGGAGCTGCCGGCTGTCCCGGAGCGTTGGTGGTTCCAGTGTGCTGGCTGCACGGAGCCCGCGTCCGCGGCCGGGCAGCCGGGCCAAGCCCCTTCCCAGAGCGCGGCTGTGCGCCGCCCGGCGCCATGCTTCTCCTGGGCATGTTAGCCCTGGCTTTCGCCGGGCCACTCGCTGGCGGCTCTGAGCCAGAGCGGGAGGTAGTCGTTCCCATCCGACTGGACCCGGACATCAACGGCCGCCACTACTACCGGGGGGGTCCCGAGGACTCCGGCGATCAGGGACTCATTTTTCAGATCACAGCATTTCAGGAGGACTTTTACCTACACCTGACGCCGGATGCTCAGTTTCTGGCGCCCGCCTTCGCCACCGAGCATCTGGGAGTCCCCCTCCAGGGGCTCACTGGGAGCTCTTCAGACCTGCGACGCTGCTTCTACTCCGGGGACGTGAACGCCGAGCCCGACTCCTTCGCCGCTGTGAGCCTGTGCGGGGGACTACGCGGAGCCTTCGGCTACCGAGGCGCCGAGTATGTCATTAGCCCGCTGCCCAACGCGAGCGCGCCGGGGGCGCAGCGCAACAGCCAGGGCGCACACCTTCTCCAGCGTCGAGGTACCCCCGTCGGGCCTTCTGGAGACCCCACGTCTCGCTGCGGGGTGGCCTCAGGCTGGAACCCTGCCATCCTGCGGGCCCTGGACCCTTACAAGCCGCAGCGGGCGCGCTTGGGGGAGAATCGCAGCCGGCGCAGGTCCGGGCGCGCCAAGCGCTTCGTGTCTATCCCGCGGTACGTGGAGACGCTGGTGGTGGCGGACGAGTCAATGGTCAAGTTCCACCGCGCGGACTTGGAACATTATCTGCTGACACTGCTGGCCACGGCGGCGCGACTCTACCGCCACCCCAGCATTCTCAACCCCATCAACATCGTCGTGGTCAAGGTGCTGCTTCTCGGGGACCGTGACACCGGCCCCAAGGTCACGGGCAACGCAGCCATGACTCTGCGCAACTTCTGCGCCTGGCAGAAGAAGCTGAACAAAGTGAGTGACAAGCATCCTGAGTACTGGGACACCGCCATCCTCTTCACCAGGCAGGTGAGTTGATCTGCCACCTCTTTGGACCCAGATAGTCCCGTTCTCTTAGGGTCACTACCTTTAGCGCTTCAAATCCCCTTTGTGCCGCAGCGCCCCCGAATTTCAATTTCGTTGATCTCTTCCAACTCCAACTTTGGAGCACCCAGGGAGAGACCTCTCCCAGGCTCCGCGGAGCTCAGGCTCACGTGCATCTGGGCCACTGGAGGAGCGCCGCTCTTTCCGAAGGTGTTGGCCTGGCGCGGCCAATCAGCGCCTCCTGGATCAGGCGCTAAGGGGCTGGAACCCAGGAAGTTGCCGCCCCGGAGCCGCAGTTTGTCTCCACAGCCGATAGGAGGCGCTATGAGGATGGTGTTGAAGAGGCGGGAACTGTCCGCCTCAGTTGTGTGGGGCGTCTAGGTCCTCTCAGGCACCTCTTCCAAGCTTGCTTTCACTGGCTGTAGAACTGGAAGGTGATCCAAGGTCAGCACCTGCTACATTTCTTGTGGGTAACATGTTGTCCTCGCTCTGTCTTGGGCCGGCAAAACCTGGATTTGGATGGAGGGAATCATGGGGTTATTTTGTGGGTTGCAGGAAAAGGCCAGACAAGTGCTGGGAGCATCCCTCCTTCACTGCTGTTTCTCCTGCTCTCTTCTCTGCTGGGCCTTGTCCAGGGACTTCCAGATTGTTCCGAGCAGGCAGTTTAGTGAGGGCACCTGTCTGGGGCTGGGTCTGTTTCACTTGGAGTTGCAAGTGGAGTTTCACTTGGAGCTGCGTTGGGAAAATCTCTTCTTCCAATTTGTCCAAATGCTGTCAAGGGTGACTCGTTTGCCCAGATGTACACTGCAGAGCAGAGAAGGCAAGGTTCCTCCTGCTCCCAACTTGCTAGAATTCTGTGACCACACTTGACTGTAGGGCTCTGTCTTCTGCCTTTGCCGGGTTGGAAGTGATGTGAGCTTAGTCAAGAACATCTGGAGACTCCAGCTGCAGGGTGAGAAAGATACTGAGTATTGGGATTAGAAAGAGGGATCCAGACAGTGAAAGCAGCTCTGCCTTTCTCAAGTCTTTGCCTGGCATTCTATCTCAAATAAGCTCTGCATCTGTAAACCTTTAGAAGCGTAGGTGTTGGAGTGATCAGGCACTGTGAAGTTTTGGATTTTGAGATTTCTTAGGTACAAGAGGCTGGGAGGAAAAGGGCCATCCAACTGATCTGCTTCCTCTGATTTTAGAGGCTGTGACTTTAATCCATGCCATGCTCTTGTTTCGTCATTATCATAACACAGCATTCTGGGGATGGCAGAGAATCCTTGGTTACTCCTGGGGCTCTAAATCTCCACTGTTTCCACATGGCCACTCAAAGCTGGACTGGCGCACACAGGATGGAGCTGGAGTCTTCCACAGTAACCTATTTGGCACAGCTAGTCCCTTACTGGAGTCAAACTTCCTCCTTTCCCAGCTTTCTTCTCCTCCCACCACCTGGTTTCTCTAGGGAGGTCTTTGGCCTGAGTCTACTTCCTTGCTCTCATTCTTCCAAGTGAGGTCTACTGAGCTGCCACTGCCCAGCCCCTGCGAGCACTGCCTGAGTCATGGGGGACTGCAGAGGAGGTGGCTTCGACCTCTGCACACAGACCAGCTTGGCAGTCAGATTGCTGGGCTGGAAAAAAATGCAAAGGCCACAAACAGGATATCTTAACGGGCAAAGCAGCTGTCACCCCATCCAGGATGCCCCTGTGGAGGTCATTCACTGGCTCGAAAGTTACAGACCTCAGTCTCTGCAGCCTCATGGCTAAGGCTGGCTTTGGAACCAGCCCTAGGAAGAGGACTTCTGCTGGAACGTGGGCCATGCTGCCAGAAGGATCCCGCCTTTTGAAGAAGAAGCAGTCGAACAGCGCGACAGCTTCTGTTTCTCAGTGGGGTGTGCTAGATTTCCAGGGGGCTATGTTGTCCATGCGTAATGGGTACAAGATGCGTGACCACTGAGTCAGAAGCAGTGATGTACGAGATGTGACTTTTAGAAGCTGTCTTTCCCTTAGGCGTCTAGAGGGCAAAGCCAGAGAGTGGGGCGGCTGTGTTGGCAGGTCCATCGTCAAGGTACGTGCTTTATGCTTTAGAACAAACACCTCTTCCCCACCTCCTCAGCAGCACAGACTTCAGGGCCTGCTGCATTCTGAGAGTCTCAGGAACTTCTCATTCCCGAACTCCCCTGGGAGGAAGGTACAGTATTCGATGAGAACACCAGTGAACAGCTGCTCTTCCTAGACTAAGTCAGATGTGGTTTCCAGGAACCTTAACTGTCTGGAAAGGAGAATACATTGATCATACAACAAATATTTTGACAATTTGGGGAGTTTACTTAAAGATTCAGAATAAGTTTGTGGAGAAAGAGTGCACGTCTAAGTTTTCAAAGCGATTGGCCTGCAGGCTCATAACAGCAGGGTGAGGTCAGCACAGGATTGGGACCAGGATCTGCAGAGAATTGGAGCCAGAGTCTTTCTCATTTATTTCTGGAGGAGAAACGTTTCTCTGGCTTCTTGTTGCTCTGCGCAGCAGGAACCAGGCATTTACTGCTGAGACTCAATGGGCCCATACTCCCTGCAGTTGCTCGGTCTTTAGGTCCCACGCCACGTGGGCAACCTTTTGTGGTGAGATGGTTTTCATTCATTTATTTGTACATTCTTTTAATACTTATTGAACATCTAGTATTTCCAGGTACTGTCCTGGGCTGTGGAGCTACAAATATTAATAAGATGTGGCCGCAGGGTCCCAGGAATCACTGTGTGTGGGGAGCCCACGTGGCAACAGCTAATTACAATAAGGTGTGCGTGTGCCAGACAGAGGCCCGTGGGTGGTGGAGTGGGGGGATTCTCCTTAGCTCTGGAGCTGAGGAAGAATAGGCACAGGCTGGAGAGTATGTGCGGACGAGGAAGGAAGCTTGTTTTCTACCTTGTAGGATGCCCTCTCTCCATTCCGCCATCTGTTTTGCTATTTGTGACATTTCTTCCTTTGAACTGACTTTGCTTTTTAAGACTTGTAGTTTATGGTTTTTCTACTTGCTTCTCCCTTTATTTATTTTATTTTTTCTGTTGCTCTTAGTATCATTTTATTTATTTAAAAAAATTTTTTTTAGAGATAGGATCTTGCTTTGTAGCCCAGGCTAGAGTGTAGTGATGCGATCATGGCTCACTGTAGCCTGGAACTCCTGGCCTCAATCGATCCTCCCACCTCAGCCTCCTGAGCAACTGGGACTACAGGTGTGCATGACCACACTCGGTTAATTTTTAAATTTTTTGTAGAGACAGGGTCTTGCTGTTTTGCCCAGGCTGGTCTTGAACTTCTGGCCTCAAGCGATCCTCTTGCCTGGGCCTCCCAAAGGGCAGGGATTAATTACAGGCATGAGCCACTGCGTCCAGCCTTAGTATTGCTTTATGTCAATCTGTTCCGTTCTCCTCCTCTCACTCTTTTCTTGCATGCTCTTATCTTCCTCTTTTGGGATCTTCCAAGCTCTTTATTGTCTTTCTCTTCTCTCATATTTTCTTCATCCACGCTCTGACCTTGTCCTGCTCACTTGCTGCTATCTTCTAGTTTTGGCCTTGAGCAGTGCCATTTTCATAGACGGATGCTCTGTGCTGTGCAGAGTGGAACAGCACTCTGGAACCTCATGTAAAAGGATAGTAATGCACTTGCGATAGGACAGTGAAATTTAGTGTTCAGATTAAAAAGAAGTTAATAATGAAATGATAATAAATATATCACATATATCTCCTAAGGTACTAAAAAAATCATGGTATCATTAGGATCTTTTTTGAAGTCAGGCCTTGGAAGATTTTAGGAGAGAGGGGCCATCAGTAGGTTTGATAATGAATAGATTGTCATTCTTGGTCACTAAATGGAAACTCAGCACCATTCTTTCTGGTAGGGAGGAGGGGAGGGGTGGGAAGAGAGGGAGGAAGGAATGGAATATGATTTGTTCCCTGTCTCGTAGGGTGAGTGTGGGAAGATGGGGGAGGAAGGTTGGAGGTAATCTTTTTATTTATTTATTTGAGAGAGTCTCCCTTTGTTGCCCTGGCTGGAGTGCACTGGTGTCATCATGGCTTGCTGCAACCTCATGCTCCTAGACTCAAGCGAGCCTCTTGCTTCAGCCTCCCAAGTAGCTGGGACTACAGTCATGCACCACCATACCCAGCTAATTTTTCTATTTTTTGTAGAGGCAGGGTCTCACTCTTGCTCAGGCTGGTCTTGAACTGCTGAGCTCAAGCAATCCTCCCTCTTCGGCCTCTCAGAGTGCTAGGATTACAGGTGTGAGCCACCACGCCTGGCCTATTTTTTTAACCACTGGTTAAGTCAGGAAGTCAAGGTAGGTTTTCTCCTTCCTTAGGCCTTGCTCTTCCCTCTGTCTTTGAACCTCTGTGTAGTTGTTCATATCTCCCACACCCCACCTTGCCTTGACACCTTGACTCAGGCATGTGGCACAGTGGAGAGAACACAGGCCTGGGGGCAGGCAGACCTGAGTTTGAATTCAGGTGCTTGAACTTCCTAGCGATGGACATTGACTTAATCAGCAATTTGAACTTCACTTTCCTTATCCTTAGAATGAGGGTAATGATGATGACATGATGCCTAACTTACGGGCTGTTGCAAAGATAAGTTACTGAGTGTTTCAGAAAAGGCTCCCAATTATGGCAGTTATTATTATCACAAGTATATTTTTCTTGTTGTTGTTGGATAATTGCCTACAGATCCCTTGCAAGAATTTAAATTTGGGATAGCCCCAAATTAAAGTATTCTGTCCCATTGCTCTTGAAAGTATACTCAACGCTTGTCTGATTACATATTCCTGTTTTTGTGTAGAAACTGTGGACACTAGCACTTGCTAATCCCAGTGATCTGTAAACTCCTTTAAGGCAGGGACCCCTTTACGTCTTTGTGAGCCCCCACACGGTCTCTGCACGCTGCCATTCAGTAGGTGATCATGGAAGGAAGGCTCAGACAAAGGTGCAAGGCCTGCGTGTGGCTGTGGGTGCTTAGACTGTTCGCCTCCCTTCCTGAGATCATTAATCTGACTTTCGAGGCTGTCAGGCTACAGGGTTGGGAGAGGGAGTCTTAGGTTCTTCTGGCATTTCATCTGGGCTCTTTGCCATCAGGTTTTGCCCTGGAGAAAGGAGGGGCCCCAGAGAGGAGTGTGTTGATCCACCTTGGAGTCAGCAGACAGGGTGCACAGCAGGGACGGGGTCAGTGTGTCAGTGCAAGTGTGGGGCAAGGAGCCAGGAGCTTGCTCAACCTGCCAGGCGCAGACGTTGCGTGAAGAGCACTCTCAGCACCTAATCCCGCCTCTCCCTCTCCCCGGGACCCTCTCCACCCAGTGTCAGCCAGCACTAGCTTCAGCTCTAGGGAGGGGTAGTGTGGGGTGGCCAATCTTTCCCTCTTGAGATTCCCCAGCCCCTTCGCTCCTGGAGCGATGTGCACCAGGAGCAGTAGGGAGTCACGTCAGGGCTCAGCTCTGAGGCTGCACTGCCCGGACCTCAGTCCTCGCTCTGCCTTCTTCCTCTCTGTCCAACCTTGGGCTCACTGTGTGGCCCCGGGCTAGTTACTTACATTCTCTGGGCCTGTTCTGTCAGATGGGACTTGATAATGGTATTTTCCTCAGAAAGCTGTTGTGAGGATTAAATGGGCTAATACAGGCAGAGCTCTTGGAACAGTGTCTGGCACATGTAGCCACTCAATAAATGTTAGATATTATTACATTTGGTGGGCACTCTCTTGAAGTGATGATTTTTAGAGAAGGTTTAGTTTTCCTGCAATCTTTGGGTGCCTGTTCTTTCTCATTGAGGTAATTTTTGTTGTTTTGGTTACGTCAGTCTCTTGCAATAATACCATTTTGTACATCTGGAGGGAGTTATATGCCAGTGAAACCGAATCTGCTAATAGAAGTAACTAACCTTCCAGGGCGTGTTACCTTCTTCTTCTCCACCAGGCAGCCTTAGTCACATTGCCCAGGCACTGAGTTGTTAGATTTTATTTCTTCTAGCAAAGCAATCCTCCCATCCTTGGGGATTATAAACAGAAATGGGTTTTGGGCTGGCAAGGAGATGCAGTGATGCATGACAGAGGTTCAGATGGGAAACAAGTTAAAGGGGCAGTATTGTTACTAGTGCAGGGTGCTTTTCACCAGTAATTATGGTACCTTAACTAGTGTGGTGGGATTTAGACTAAAGAACACAGCTTTGGATGCAGGATCCCATTCTTTACTTAACAGCCACATGGCCCTGGGTGTGTAACCTCAACTCACTGTTCCTCAGTTTCCTCATCTGCAAAATGAGAAGACAGTTCTGAAGTTCTGTGCATATAATGCTTGGTTGCTGTCGTGTGTCCATGAAGATGGGCCCTGGCTCTCATGCCTAGGACTTCAGTGGAAGCATGAAATTGGCTACGTAAGAACGCATACATCTTCTGCCACATAAAAAAATTAATGTGCTTGATTTTTATGGGTCCCTGTCTCTCTGTGCTGCTGGAAAACATTGAGCGTTGCAGAACAGGCCTGGGAAGTGAGAGGGTGTGGGAAGGAGGTCTGCAGGGAAGGCAGCTGGTGGGGGTCACGGTGGGGGTGTGTTTGGAGCGACTTTGAGGAGCACAGATCAGACCACTGCAAGGTGTTATCCTTATGTACTTATTCAAATTGTGGCCACAATCCTAAATTATTTTATAAGACAGGACAATTAGGAAAGAATAGTCTGCGAGTGTTAGGTTCTTGGCCAAGATAATTCTTGGGTCATCTGGAAGAGCAGCTGCAGCTACACAGAGAAATGGCAAATTGTCAGCAAAAGTGAGGCAGGCGGGGGCTGGGCTGGGAAATGCCTATACCCTCTCGGAGGAAGGAACCGGAACAGTGTCTGTTTTTTGGAGAAAAGTGCCTGAGCTGAAGAGGTTAAGGCAATTTGAGTGCCTCTGAGTTCCTTCCAGAAGGGTGGAGACATTTGATGCCACAGATGAGGCACCACTGGGCCCCTTACAACTGCTCGTTCGTAGGCGTTCAAAGCACTAAGGCCCAGAGGTTCTGCATCGAGTCCCTGACTGGGGGAAGAGGTCCAGGCAGAGCCCCTGGCCCCAGACAGCTGTGTCTTCCCACAGTGAAGCACTGATTTCTGCAGGGCGGCTGCTCTCAGCTACACCCTCACCCTCAGGAATTCTGCCAGCTCTTTCCTTGTTCCTCTTGTTTGATCCAGGGAAACCGGGATTTCTTGATGGAAAGAACAGGTTGCTCCTGGCCAGGAAGAGCCTGCAGCTGCATGTCTTTGCGGGGAGAGAATCCACCCTCCCTGAGAGGACGGAGGCTTTTGGCTGTCAGGACTTCCCAGCCACAGTGGCGGGTGCGGGGCGGCTGAGTCCCAGCGGCCCTCTGGATCCCACTCTGGACTCTCAATCAGGTCTAGCCATTTCTAGATGTGGACAGGATGGTGAAACTCCATGTGGGTGCCCTGCACTTTTATGTGAGTTAGTGCTATCAGCTACATGACTTGGGGCAGTAGGCAAGATTTCCCTAGGGTTCTTTCCATTCTAAACGTATTTCACTCTGTGGGTTCCTTTCATAGCCCACAGGGCCAGAAGGGGCTGAGTGCCTGGGGACTGGGGCAGGAGCAGAGGCTTAAAGCACTGGACAGTTTTAGTTGAGGACTGGCCCGTCTTCAGACCAGGGAGCTGAGGCCCTGAGGAGAGAAGACACTTGGCCCAAGTCACATATCTACTTAGTGATGGGGCCAGGACCAGAAACTAGGCCTCTCGATTCTTATTCCTGTGCCCTCTCTCTTACACAGGCCAGCAGTGAGCATGCGGGGTGGCGTGTGCCTGCCCGACAGGCTCCGCTGCAGGCTGCAACCATCAGGCTAGGATTTCCAGAGACCTCACCTTTGCTGGGACCCTATACTCTAGCGTCTAGGGACACACGGGCCCCATGGCCCACCCCCTTCACTGTGCGCCTTCATCCCTTCCTTCCCCATCCTGGCCTGCTGTCCACAAGCTGCGCTGTGTCCTCGGTAGCCACATTCCCTAAACTGAAGAGTAGGCCAGCTTCCCCTCCCAAGTTGTGACAGTGGCTGTTTTCTAGGTTTCGGAACTCTGAGGAAGGAGAGCTTTCTGGGAAAATGAGTCTTTGAGGAGGGAGGGAAACTGGGAAGAGAAGGGCATTCGAGGTCCCCCGTGGGGTTCCCAGAGAGGGAAAAGTGCCCTGGGCAGGCACAGGCAGCAACCAGGGCTGGGCTTGCATGCTGCCTGCTGCTGACACCAGTGAACCCGGGTTCAGGCTGGTCGCCCTTAGAATAACTGTTAACTCATTAGGAGGTGTGACTGTCACCTGACCGTGGGAAGCCAAGTTGACTGCTCAGGCGGTAAACTTCTGAATGCTTTGGATTAAATTTTGCTGATTTTTGGTACTATGGCCGCTTTCCCTCCCATACTCCCTGGCGACACTAGCTATGTTGCTGCTGCCTCCACCCGATGCCAGCACGGGCACACACCTGCAGACCTGCACACATGCACACGCGTGCAGACACGCAGCCCTAAAGAGAAACAAAACTGAGAACAGCTCTGTGTGTGCGCGCGCGCGCGTGTATGTGTGTGTGTGTGTATGTGAACCCTTTGGCTCCCGCAGGAGAATGACAGGGCTCTTTCTTCTGAGTGCTGTCTCAGCAGTTGCGGGGCAAGTAGCTGTGACATGGGGGAAGGAGCACCGTGTTCCCAGTCGTGCAGACACTCCGTGCATGTTTCTGCTGGACTGGAACTTCTCTGAACTTCAGTCTGTGGATGGTGATAATCATAGTTGTTTCAGTGGATGTCATGAGGATTAAATACGGTCATGCGTGCGAAGTGCATGCATAGTGTCACCTTTAATAAATCCTGGCCATAATTAACTATGACCATGAGCTCCAGTTTGCACTTTTGACAAATAGATATAGCAGTATATTTGCCTCATAAGACTGCCATGAGGATTGGATGAGGCGATGCATGCAGTAGTTTCTCATAGACTGTAGAGTGCCCTGTGCATTAAAGGCAGAGATAGCATGAAGAGAATGCCAGCATCCCCGATTCAACACGTCTTCTCAAGGTGAGCAGGGTGTACACAAGCGTCTCATCCTATTTCCAACTCGTGAGCTCTTAAGGGATCTAGATGTGTCACCGGCCTGTGATGCTCAGTAAGTTCTTTGCGATATCCACCCCAGAAGCCCCATTCTGCCCTCTGAGTCCCCTGGAGACACTTCCTACCAGGGTTTGTCTCCGGAGCCCTCACTTCTGCAGCAAGTTAAGCTTCAGTATGAAACGAGGGGCCTCCCCACTTGGGCTACGATCTACTGGATTCGTCTGTCCTTCCCAGCAGCCTGCGAGCCCGTGTCCCTTGGAGCTTCTGTAGCCAGTTGAGCTGTGTCCAGATGGCTCGTGTCCTCCTCCCTCTGCTTCCTCCCAGTCTGAGGAAGCCAAACCTCTGGCGGGGGTGGGTCTTCGGCCAGTGTCTCTTTGGCTGAGAATCTCAACTTAATTCGTGGTTGTCCCGAGGGCAGCCCAGCAAGGACCGAGGCTGCTCGGAGCTGGATGGGGAACGCGGTTGCCTTCCACCCCCACCTGCCTCTGGGAGCTGTGACCAGAACCATTTTTCTGGTCTGGAAGGCCGTCTATATAAAGCAGTGGCCCTTGTAGTTTAATTTCATACCTCCTAATTTCCTCCCAGAGGAATGCCCTGGGTAGGATTTGGGCAGAAACTTCTCAGGGAGCCACAGAGCTTTTTCTTCCTGAGGCCTCCTCCCTCAGCCGGGTTGGTTCCGTGAATGCCCACAGCCCCCTGGGGAGAAGGGTGGGGCTGGCGGGGCTGGACTGGAATGTCCCTAGGATGCCCCTTCTTCCCTTCAGGTCCCTTCTGTCACTGTCTCTAACTTTGGGCTGGCTTCTGCTTGTCCCCCACCCGACAGGACCTGTGTGGAGCTACCACGTGCGACACGCTGGGCATGGCTGACGTGGGCACCATGTGTGACCCCAAGAGAAGCTGCTCTGTCATCGAGGATGATGGGCTCCCATCAGCCTTCACCACCGCCCATGAGCTGGGTAAGGCTGCAGTGGGCTCTTGGGCAGAGGGGAGAAAGGCTGCCCTCTGGGGCCCTTGTGGGTTTGCATGGGTGCTCTGGAGGGTGGGAGGACGTGTGTCTTTGCTCCCTCATGCTCTGAAGCCTTAGGGGTCCTTTCTTGGGGTCTGAGTCTGCGTGGGCGGTGGCTTCGTTTCGTTTTTTTCTAGCCCAGTCGGCTAGTGATGTGATCTGAGCACCTCTGCAGAGTGGCTCATCACTTAGGCACTTGGGGAGAATATGTCAATGACAAGGAGACACACCCTGTCCCTATGGAGCCCACAGCCTGATGGAGGGGACAGAAACCACAAGAACGTGACCTTGAGGACATTTGCAAAGCAGTCTGTCAATAGGTGGAAACGACCCCAGCCTGAAAACCGTGGACACAGGCTCTCGAGCTTCCCCCTGTTCCTCCCGCAACACCCGCCCGCCCTGCGGCCTTCTCCGCACAGCCCGGCCGCTGCCCCCTGAGCGCTCCTGCCTTGCCCCACAGGCCACGTCTTCAATATGCCCCACGACAACGTGAAGGTGTGTGAGGAGGTGTTTGGGAAGCTCCGAGCCAACCACATGATGTCCCCGACCCTCATCCAGATCGACCGCGCCAACCCCTGGTCAGCCTGCAGCGCTGCCATTGTCACCGACTTCCTGGACAGTGGGCACGGTGAGCCAGGGAGGTGGAAGGAGCAAGGCCGGCTGGGAAGGGGCTTCGCTGCTATCACTGGTGGAGGTGCAGCCTGTCCTCTGTGCCTAAGGTGTGCATAGGCCCCTAGGAGTTGGGCTCTGACATGAGTCTATTCCAGTTGCTCCTTGGTCCATTCTCTCCCTGCCACTTAGGTTCTGGGCTAGCCAAACCTCACCTTCCCCAGCCCATCCTAACGAATGTCCGTGGTTTTCCGCAGGCGACTGCCTCCTGGACCAGCCCAGCAAGCCCATCTCCCTGCCCGAGGACCTGCCGGGTGCCAGCTACACCCTGAGCCAGCAGTGTGAGCTGGCCTTTGGCGTGGGCGCCAAGCCCTGTCCTTACATGCAGTACTGCACCAAGCTGTGGTGCACCGGCAAGGCCAAGGGGCAGATGGTGTGCCAGACCCGCCACTTCCCCTGGGCAGACGGCACCAGCTGTGGCGAGGGCAAGTTCTGCCTCAAGGGGGCCTGCGTGGAGAGACACAACCTCAGCAAGTACCGGGTGAGTGGGGGCCGGAGCCAGCGCGTGGGGGTGCTGGGGGAGGCTGTGGACCTGGGGCCTCCCCTGCCCCTGGCCTCCACTGGGAGGCGCCCATCACAGACTGGCTGTGTGACCGTCACTGTACTGCACTGCTGTGCTGTGACTCCATTGCCCTGCTTGTGGCCCTGTCCCCTTTTCTACTCTTAAGACTGGAGGGCAAAGCTGTGGCAGGCCAGAGAACTTGGTGAGGCCTTAGACACATGGGAACAGCCTTCGCAGGAGGTGGGTTCTCAGCCCCAAGCTCTGTGCCTTGTCCTGCCCGGGAACGAGCTCCGGTCCCACAGCTTTGATGTTAGAAGTGGCTCACCCACTGGCCCCTCCTGTCTTCCCTTCCAACCTCTCTGAGCACGTCCCACACCAGGGAGCTGGGGGCCACATGGGCGAACAGGACTAGGCCTGAAACGCGATGAGACCGGGGCAGGCTTTCGCAACTTGCCCCGTGCTGAACCAGGCTTCAGTTTCTTTGTTGTTTTTTTTCGTTGAAACATAATTGAACAAAACTTTCTCCCCTCTGATACATAGGAATAGCAATTAAACCAGAACAAATTCAGAGATGAATAGAATAAAAACTTCATATCCTCAGGGCTTGTTTGGGGCTAGTACAGGCATTTATAGTTTTCCAGGGGGACATGAGAAGTCTTTCTTCCTCCTCGATCCTGGAGGTGACTGGCCCTTCCCTTCCGCTGTCCCCAGCCTGGGGAGGACTTGGTTCAGAGTTTTATGTGCACAGAGGCAATATTGTAAAAAAGCATTCACCAAGCGCCTCATCAGTTGCCTTAACATGGGGGTGGTGCAGAATTATTTAAAATCCTTTTCTGTGTTCTGGGAATGTATATTTAATTAAACCTTCAACCACTGACTGGGCAACAACCCCTGTGTTCGGGGACTGTGTAAGACACTGTGGTGGTCAGAAGCAGAAGTAAACACAGGCCATGCCTAGGGGCTCAGTCCAGGGGTGGCTAGAGATGTAACTGTCACGCAAGGCACAGAGGCGTGTGTCGTGTGCTAGGTCAGAGCACAGGAGCATGTTGAGATGAACAGGTTGAGACATGAGTGACGATTCGAGGGGACTATGGAAACATTGGGGGGCAGGTTGGGTGTGAAGAGAGCCCGAGGGAAGAGTTGGATCTCCACGGGCAGAGATGGAGCCAGGCAGGGAGGTCCTGGATGGGTTCCCTTGAGCTGGGGAGCTGGGTGGATGCGGGCTCTTCGGGAAACATCTCTGGGAAGGTCGTTTGGGGCCAGACCACAGCGCCTGGACTTCTGGGCTGAGAGTTTGCTCTGGGAGGTCCTGGGGACAGGCAGGTCCTGGCCAGCTCCTCGTCTTGGGAAGACGAGGCTGGAGGATGCAGAGGCTAGCTGAGAGGATGTGGGATGTAGGAAATGGGGTCTGAGAGGCACTGTCTTTCTGCACACTTCCTGGAATTCTCAGCCTATCATCAGCAAAGCCCACTGTGTGTCTTCAACCTCTTTTCTGGGCAGTCCCCTCACCACCTTGTTTGAACTGAAACTTGGCCCCTCACAGAGGACACTGCCCTGATTGGCCAGGTCAAATCACAAAGTGATCTTACAAATCACCCCAGCCCCCAGGGGTCTCAGTTCCAAAGATCTCACTCTGATCACCAAGGCCCTACCTTCCTGGCCCACTCCCTCTAGGTTCTGGATCCAACAGTTCATCCGTCCCCTCTGGGTGCACAATCCATCGATGTAACCATCTCCCCGTATCTCTCTCTCTTCACAGGACCTCGCTTGTCCTGAGTGAGCTGACGCTGCACGGTCCTTTGTTAAGACCACCCCTCACATGGTCCTTTGTTAAGACCACCCACCCCACCCCTTGACTCACTTGCCCCTGTCTCTCTGCGTCATACTCACTTGGACAAGCCGCCACCTGGCTTGACTCCAACTCACTCACCTGCTCAATTGTACCTGCACAGGAGGATATGGCTGGAGGGACACGTGCAATTGTGCTCACTGGTCTCAGTTTAAATTTGTGACCTGGAAACTTAGGTGGGCCTATAATGCTGCCAGGAGTCTCATATTTCATTTCCCTAATCCACGCACTCTCCCGACCTCCTAAACCATTATTAGTTCACCTTCCCCTCTCTCCTCCTGTGACCAGCACGTTCCTCTGTGTGTCCAGCTCCTGCTGGGGACCTTTTTTACTTTTCACTAAGGAAAAAGAAGTGATCAGATCATCGGAAGGGAACCGTACCAGCTCCTCCACTACCTCCACTGTCCGACCCGCTTCTGTGCCCACGTTCCCTACGCGCCCTCCTCACAGCGGGCAAATTGCCCGCGCTTGGGTCCGAGGCCGTGCCGTGTGCTCTGCGCTAGAACTCTGGCCCCTCTCGCGACCTCTCACCTGTTCTAGGACGTCACTCATCAGCTTTCTCCCCTGCAGTGCCAGTCTCTCCCGCTCTCGAGTTGCCTCATGCCTGTCGGGATCCACGGCTGCTGTCATTTCTCCTGTCTTACACAACGCTTCTCCTGATCCTACTTCCCCTGCACGTTTCGCGGTCTGTTTCTCTAGCTGCCCTCACGGCAGCGCTCTCTGCAAGAGCTGTGGCAGGTTGCTGTCCCCAGCCCCTGCCTTCCCACTTTGCTCTGGAGCCGTCCCCGTCAGGGTTTCACTCCCACTGTGCCTCCAAAATAACTCATTAAGGCCACCAAAGAGCCTCCATGTTGCTAAGGTCAGTGACTGCTCCCTTTCTTCACCTTGCCCGACCTGCTAGCAGTGTTTGAGGCTCCCTGTGCCTCTCTGTCCTGCAGCCCAGGCTCACTGCCCCCGGACACTGCCCCTCAGTCTCCCTGACCACTGTGCCTCACTCTCTCGCTGTCTAGCGGCCGGGTGCTCCGCGGCTCAGTCCCTACCCTCCTTGATCCGCACATCCGATCTCCCAGGTGAGACGTCTAGACCGTGCTTTAAGTGCCCTTTAGAGCTTGAAGACTCCCACATTGGCACCTGCAGCCCGCACCTCTCTCCCTAACGACAGAGTGGTGTGTGCAGGTGCACCTGGATGTCTCCACCGGACACCTGACATGCATCCTGAACACGGCATCTGTAAAACCGAGCTCCTCCTCAGCTCCCCTGAACCTGCCTTGCCAGCCCCACGTCCCAGTTGCTCCTGCCCAAACCCTTCTTCTCTCACACACCCACATCCGGCGTCTCCGCAGTCCCTGTTCAAAATAGATCCAGAATCCAGCCATTTCTCCCCACTGCAGCTGCTTCGCCCTGCCGCAAGCCGCCACCCCTGCCCTGGACTTCCGCAGTCGCGCCCTAGCGACCTCCCAGCCTCTGATCTCACTCCTTACAGACTGTGCCCGCCGTGGCTGCCTGAGAGATCCTTTTCAAGTGGACGTTAGATTATGCCACTTCTCTACTGGGAACCCTCCGGGGGCCTGGCCCTATCTCTGCCTTCGTGTCCTGGTCCTCCGCCTGGCTCGCGCTGTCTGGAGATGCTGGAGCACTCCAAGCCTGCCCCTCCTCAGGGTCTTCGCCCTTGCTCCCTCCGCTCTGCCCTAACCGTGGCTCACATCGGCTTCCCTCAGGCCTCTGCGCGAGTGGGCTCTCCCGACCCTGCGGTCCAGAGCAGCCCAGCTCACGAAGGCCCTTCCCAACTTCCCAACCCCTTCCAACTCTCTGCATGCACTGGCTTAGTTATTTATTTATTTTTTCTGTCTCCCCCGGTGGGATGTAATGGCTCTGAGGGCAGGGACTTGGTGCACGCGGCGCCGGGCATGTAGTGGGGACTCAGCAGATGTTGGTTGAACGAATGAATGAATGCCACAGCGCAGGAGCACATGAATGTTTTTCCTACGAGTGGGTGGGAAGAAATGATTCCAGGTGAAAAACAAGTGGCATTGTCTCAGAAGCGCAGGAACAGCGTTAAGTATTGAAGAGTTGGAGAGAATGAGGCCTCGGCACGACTCTCAGGCCTCAGATGGCCGTGGCTGCCTTTCGGGAAGGCAGCTCCCGCGGTGAGATGGGGACAGAACCCGCATCTCAAGGCGCTGAGGAGTGAGGACGTGGACGGAGCAAATGCGGACGACTCAGGGAGTGAGCAGATGGGATGAGGCGGGACCTTAGTGTGAGGAGAAAGCAGGGTGAAGGGAGAATGGCTTTTGTTTTATGGCGTCACAGAGACGTGTTGACACAATGAGGCAGGAATGAACTGAACGGAGGACAGATGGAATAAGCATGCTGAACACGGACACAAGTGAAAGCATTCACATTCCGTGTGGCCAGTGCTCGGCTAGCCCCGTGCTCGTCACTTTATAGGTGATCCTCGACACAGGTTTAACCCCAGGCTTTTACAACTGGGCTCTCCCTCTATTGCCCCGCTGATGTGTGTTTAGGGGGTGAAAACTCATTTTAGTGTCATCTAAGAAAAGCATAATGATGACTGTAAATTTTCTATCCCCTCTCTATCCTCTAAAAAAAAAAAACAACATTGCATAATTCACCCCAAAGCCAAATAGACAGACTTTTAGAATTTCTTAATAGTGTCTTATCTGTGTCTCCTCTTAAACAGTAGAATGGCTTATAGTGACACTTTCTCAAATGCAGCTCCTGGTTGAGGTTAAGATCGGTTTGGTCTGGTATCAAGTCTGAATTATAGAACATTCACAAATAAAAATACTCAGATATCTCAGGTGACATTGTTTACTGGTGAGACCGGGGGCTGAGACTCCTGCGAATGAACTGACAGTAGGTACGGGTGCCCTTTGAACCCCTGCACGGGGTACATGGTGCTAGGACTTTCCCTGCACGTTACATCGTTCCTGTCATCTGTCACCTCAGACCTGAGTATCGCCTGCAACCTAAGGCGACTGCCCACTTGCTCAAGCCCGGCCGCATGGTGTGGTGAGGGCAGAGGCCAGTGTGGAACTTGTGTGCCTCACTCCATAGCCCAAGTGGCCTCTCTCTTTTGAGCAGCCTCGTTTGTGCCTAAGAGCAGGTGGTATTTGCTAATCTGTTGCAGTGCGGGCCCTGTGCACGATGACCATTTGCGTATCATTTTTTCCCTCTCGGTACAAAGTGAATCGATTCCAGTGGGGCGGAATGGGAGCTTGGAGGCTGTACCAGTGCAGCTTTTCTACCAGCTTAGGGGCTGGGTGTGGCACCTGGACCACTGAGGAGTATAACAGGCTCTTCCTTACAGGTGGACGGCTCCTGGGCCAAATGGGAGGCCTACGGGCCCTGTTCGCGCACCTGTGGCGGGGGCGTGCAGCTGGCCCGGAGGCAGTGCAGCAACCCCACCCCTGCCAACGGGGGCAAGTACTGCGAGGGAGTGAGGGTGAAATACCGATCCTGCAACCTGGAGCCCTGCCCCAGCTCAGGTGAGGAGGGGAGGGCAGCTGTGGCCTGGGCCCAGGGGAGGCAAGGCTGGAGGCCTCCCACCTCCAAAACTCTGGGTAATTCATGGCCACAAAAGGACTAGTTGAGATTCTAACCCCCAAGACAAAGCCTGGGAGTGGAGAGGTGCATATTCCTCTTGGGACCATTCCTGCATCCGCTCACCTTTATCAAGGGTGTGTCCTTCCTGAGGCACAGATTTGGAGACTAAAAAACTCAAGGGAGAGAGGCCCTATAAGTCCTCTTAGCTAAGTCCTGACAAGGGCACTTGGTGGGGAAAAAACTACATCTTTATTTTCACTAACCTCTCCATCTAAAATTTAGTATTTTCTTTAGTGAGGCAACAAACTACAGTAGTGGTAGGAGTACCTGTGACTCTGTCACCAATAGGAATTGTGGATATTTTCATATGACATTTCGGTTGTTGCAGAATTCTCAAAATGCCACTTATGCTCATCCCTACTTCAAAATTACAGTAATTAGGCCGGGCGCGGTGGCTCACGCCTGTAATCCTAGCACTCTGTGAGGCTGAGGC
>VBSM01000639.1:4924483-4936446 GCA_008086735.1 Cheirogaleus medius | reverse complement strand
AAAAAACCCAATAAAACAAAAAAACCCCCCACAAAGTTACAGTAATTAGATTCATTATTGAATCTTGTTATTTAATGCATTGATAAAGAAGCACATACATCACAGATTTGTTTCAAAATACATTGAGAGTTGCATATGGATAGAATTGATATGCTTTGTAAATATACATAATTTATTTTATGCATTTAATAACATTAGTCTGAAAATAGTCTCAAAAGACCACTGAAACATTCCATAGCATAAAAAATGTTTAGGAAACCTGCCCTGGAAGGCGTTGCAGGCTAGGTCACCGGAGGAGGGAGATACTGCTCGAGGGATGCGTTTCCGTCGGTGCCCTGCATGCTTTGGTTCCAGCCTGCTTTAGTCCTTGGAGATGGGCACATCATAGCTTCGCAGAGGAGCATCAAACCACCGAGGGTGGAGAGGGCTGTTCCGAGCCTGGCAGGCGGGGCCCCCTGGGAGGGAGGCTCTCCTTTGCACCCTCCAGTCACTGCCTTTAGCCTCCTTCTCGTGCTTCCTCCCTCCCCAGCCTCTGGCAAGAGCTTCCGGGAGGAGCAGTGTGAGGCTTTCAATGGCTACAACCACAGCACCAACCGGCTCACTCTCGCCGTGGCCTGGGTGCCCAAGTACTCAGGCGTGTCTCCCCGGGACAAGTGCAAGCTCATCTGCCGAGCCAACGGCACCGGCTACTTCTATGTGCTGGCACCCAAGGTGAGCGTGCTGGGGGCCGGAAAGCTGGGCAGGGAGCAGGTCTTTGGGAGAGCCGCTGGCTGAGCTGCCCGGCTCTTCCTTCTCTTCCCTTCTGGATGCTGCAGGTGGTGGATGGTACGCCATGTACTCCTGACTCTACCTCCGTCTGTGTCCAAGGCAAGTGCATCAAGGCTGGCTGCGACGGCAACCTGGGCTCCAAGAAGAGGTTTGACAAGTGTGGGGTGTGCGGAGGAGACAACAAGAGCTGCAAGAAGGTGACCGGAGTCTTCACCAAGCCTATGTGAGTCTGGGTCCTGGAAGGTACCGCCAGGGAGCCGGCAGGAGGGGCTGACTGGAGTTCCCTCTGGGCATTGGAAGCTTGGGTTATATGGGGTGAATGTCAGATCCTGGCCCGGGCCCTTGCTGCGGAGGCCGCTCATACTCTTCTAAGGCTGATGTTCACTCACTCACTCACTTACTCACTTGTTTCTTCATTCAGCAAACCAACATGAATGCAAAGACAAATGCCCGAGTGGGACCCGCCTAGCAGATGATATTCAGGGAGATGGCAGAGTCATTAGGGTCTCTCTAGCATTCTGGAGTAAGACTGACTGGCATTCAGAGCTTAGTTCCCCATTTTCTGCTTGACCTTGGGCAAGTGGCTCAGTCTCTAGACTTCTAGAGTCCTCACTTGTAAAGTGGGTGTAATACTAGTATATTTCACATGTGCTCTTGGGAGGAGGAAGGGAATTGGTCCAACTAAAATGGTTCGCATAGTACCTGGTGCATAATAAATGCTTAGTACCTGTCCATCACCATGATGATGATGAGGCTGAACCTGACAGCTGCCACCCTCTCCCTGGGCCCAAGGCCCTGCCCTTGGGGATGGGATTGAGGTGAGATGGCAATAAATTGCCAAGGGACAGCCGGTGAGAGGTTGGGACTGAAAGGGCCTCCACTTCCTGGGAGATGTCCCTGGGCCTCTTGTAGCCCAGCCTCCAGAGTCTGGGGCTCCCCGGCTTGGCTTTCTGAGGTCAAGCACATTCTCCTTGGAAAGTCCTGACCCAAGTTCTGGAAGAAGGGGGGAAGGCAGGGCATCTGAGGTCCCAGTTGGGGGTTGGCCCTGAAGTCCAGGTGCTGACCATGGGAAGGACAAGATGTCTGTCCTGGAGCCTTGACTGTCCCCCTGGACACGACCTCTGTGGAGCCCCTAGGTGGGTGACACACAGGGAGGACACCCAGCCCTTTCTCTGGGAGCTCAGGTGCTGTAGACACTTGGCGTTCCAGGCCGCCCTTCATAGGGACCTGCAGTGGGGAGGACACCTGGGGGGTGAAAGGCACATGACCCAGACTTGCTTCACTGTTAGGGGCACATGTTCCTTTCACAGCCTATTGGAGCTGGCAGGAGCCTTAGACGTCATCTAGCTTAACCCACTCATGGTGCAGACGAGGACACTGGAACCCAGAGACACTGAGTTGCTTAAAGTCACCAGGGAACTGGTGTCTGAACTGGGCCTGAGCTCCATTCCTGCCTCCGGGGCCATGTGCTTCCACTGCACCGAGCTCCCAGCCCTGGGCTTGGGGACCAGAGACTGGTTTCCTTCCTTTCCTCCCCTAGCCATGGCTGCTGTCTGTTGGGTTCTCGCTGTGCGCCAGGCACTGTGCTACATGCTTATGTGCTGCGGCTTATTTAATCCTCCTTACAATCAAATGTGTGAATACGAGCTGCGTATGACAGGTGAGGAAACGGAGGCTTGGAAAAGCCACGTGACTTATCTGAGACCAACCGCTAAGCAACGAGCAGGAATCTCCCTGACTCCAAAGCCTGTGCTTTTACTCCCATGCTAGAATTCACCAAAAGATAAATTTACTGAAGAACAAAGATCCTGCAATGTGAGGTCCTATGTCCACGCTTCTGTCTGACGCACAATCCCTCTTTCTGACCCCAGGCATGGCTACAACTTCGTGGTGGCCATCCCAGCAGGCGCCTCGAGCATCGACATCCGCCAGCGCGGCTACAAGGGGCTGATTGGGGATGACAACTACCTGGCCCTGAAGAACAGCCAAGGCAAGTACCTGCTCAACGGGCACTTCGTGGTGTCGGCGGTGGAGCGGGACCTGGTGGTGAAGGGCAGCCTGCTGCGCTACAGCGGCACGGGCACGGCGGTGGAGAGCCTGCAGGCTTCCCGGCCCATCCTGGAGCCCCTGACCGTGGAGGTCCTCTCCGTGGGGAAGATGACGCCTCCCCGGGTGCGCTACTCCTTCTATCTGCCCAAAGAGCCTCAGGAGGACAAGTCCTCCCACCCCAAGGACCCCCGGGGCCCCTCTGTGCTGCACAACAGCGTCCTCAGCCTTTCCAACCAGGTGGAGCCGCCGGATGACAGACCTTCGGCGCGCTGGGTGGCCGGCAGCTGGGGGCCCTGCTCCGTGAGCTGTGGCAGTGGCCTGCAGAGGCGGGCAGTGGACTGCCGGGGCTCCCCCGGGCAGCGCGTGGCCTCTGCCTGCGAGGCAGCCCACCGGCCAGTGGAGACGCGGGCCTGCGGGGAGCCGTGCCCGACCTGGGAGCTCGGTGCCTGGTCGCACTGCTCCAAGAGCTGTGGCCGGGGATTTAAGAGGCGTCCACTCAAGTGTATGGGCCCCGGGGGCCGGCTGCTGGCCCGGGACCAGTGCAACCTGCGCCGCAAGCCCCAGGAACTAGACTTTTGCATCTTGAGACCATGCTGAGCGGGGGCGCCCCTTTCTCACCCTCACTCTCTGCCCCACTGGTGTGCTGGTTCCAGCCAGCTGGAGCAGTGGGCAGAGGATGGTGGCCAGGGGCTCACGCCACGACGTCACCCACATCCAGGGACAAGGACCGTGGGCCAGGGTGAGAGGTTCCCTCGTCCTCCTGGACTGGCCGGGGGAGCTAACTAATGCACAGTCTACCTCAGGCCCGCTCCTCGGGGCCCAGTTGCCGGGAGAGGTGCAGGTGCTGGCAGAAGGTGCTGAGGCCCAGTTTCCGAGGGACCTGGAGGATGGGCACCTCCCAGGCAGTACTTCAGGGACCCCGTCGGGGATGCACAGGCTGCTGGAAGAGCCATGGCCCAGCAGCTCGGCACCCTTGGGCAGCCCCGGAGCTCTGAGCCGTCTCTGAACAAGGCAGGGTTTTCATGGTGCTTTTAGCCCACTTTTCTTTGCTGACTGACACGGACTGAACAATGAAAACTGGCCGGGTGGGTGGGAGCCGAGGGGAGAGTGAGGTCAGGTGTCACTGGAGCCTGGCCACTGCGTTTGGGAAGAGGTGGGTGAGCCCAGGGAGTCCTGAGATTTCTCATCTTCTACGCTTGACCCTCCCTTAAAGGATCAGCCTCTCCTCCCTCTCATGTCCAGGCCTTAGGACTGGCGGGAAGACGGCCACTTAGGTGTCCTCCCAGCTCTGCAGGGAGAAAGTCAGCAGGGAGCAGCCGCCTTCTTTAAGAGAGAGCTGCCATTACAAAAGACGCTGACGCTTAGAAGGTGATGGATTCTGTGGCTGAAGCAGGGAGTTTGAGGAAAGATCTGGAGGGTTCTGCTGTCCCTGGAGTTAGGGTAGTAGGTGCTGAGCTCTGGGCCTGGCTCTGGGGGTGTCACTGTGGGATAGGGAGGAGGAGGTGCCGGTTCTGATGATTTCTTCCTCCAGAGAGGCACGTGTAAATGAGGCTGGTGCTGTAGGCTCTGCGTTGCTGCGGAGAACCTCCAAAGTGGCCACAGTCCTGTACCTACCGCAAGGGGATGTGCCATGGAGGGCCAGGTGCTGGACGTCCACGTGCCTGCAAACGCGTCTCCATCCCGACAGCCACTGCGGTCTGTTTCAGGCATGTCACGTTGCATCCTCCCCAGGCCTTGGAGATGGGGTTCACTGTTTGCTACCTCAGATTATTCTCTCTGGGAACCCACCCCTGTCCCTCCCCTGGGACAGTAGCGCCCTGATCCTTTCGCCACACCCAGCTGTCATCTTCATAGACAGCTGCTGCTCCGCCACAGAGAGAAGTGTGTGAGCTTGGCTTCCTGCTCCCACAGCCTGGCCACCTGCTGGGGCCCCAGATGTGAAGACAGGGTCTCTCTCTTCAGGTTTCTTGGGAGCAGGTTTCAGGAGGCACCAAGAATCAATGACTTGACCCAGGGGAACTGCCAGAGGCTTGTCTGTCTTCTAGACCTGGTAGGGGAGTAGAAACCCGGATATTTCCTATAGCTCCAAGTGGGGAGATATTTTGAGATTAGAGCTCCTTTGGCCAAGCAGGGTATTTCTTGAAGATACAGACAGATCCCAGTGTGGACATGGGATATTTTTCTTCTGAATATAGGTCATGAGTCCAGGATCTCAGTGGAGAACTTCATTGAGATAAGATCAAAGCATGTGTCTTCCTTGGGGAGGGGTTCAGTCCTTTGATGTGGTTTTTCCTTATAGTTAAAATCCACAAACCAACCATCCACCCAGCCAGCCAGGCCTCTGGGATGGTGTTCTCATGTTCTCACCTGTTGGGTCCTGGGCTGGAGCCCTTGGACAGAGCTCTTGCAGGGGCTGGGGCCGTGCAGCTCTCTGAGGCAGGGCTGCAGTCTCCCCTGAAGGATGGAGCGAGGGGGAGCCCCCCTGCACCAGTGAGCACTGTGGCTGCAGGGACAAAAGGGACCCAGGGCACCAGGTGGAAGCAGAGCTCTGCTAGCCGACAATAGCGCTGTGCCCTGGGCTTGGTGCATCCCCTCTGCGGGGAGGAGGGTGCATGGGGGCTGTGCAGAGTGGGCAGGGGAAAAGGGAGGGTAGGAGGAAGGTGCTGTCAGGGGGTGGCTGGCCCCAGCAGAGCGGCTTCTGCCATTAGTCACTTTACAAATCATTTCAAGGAGGAACAACCACTCTTGCTCCTGACACAAGCCAGGCCTCAATGCTCTTTTTTGTTGTGGTGTTTTTTTCTTTTCTTTTTTCCTTTTTAAAAGAAGTATGACCAAGACAACTTGGGAAATTTGTCTTGTCTTTGAACATTTTGTTAATCCAGAGAGGAGACTCAAAGCACAGGTTTCTGGCGATGCAATAAAAAGTTAAGGTGGTATGTCATGTCTATGGGAGAAGAACATTCTGGGAGCTCCAGCAGCTTCTTCAGTGGGGTGGGGACCAACATGGCTTTGGGCTCAGGATTCCCTGGCCTCCTCTGCCTGTCACGTGCACTGATTGGAGGAGTCTGACCCAAACACACCCTTATGGACCTTCTCATACTGGAGTCGGGGGCTGGAAGAAGCTGAGGACAGTTTGAGAGACCTGAGCGTCCCCAGCTTGGGAGTTGGCTCCTGAAGGCACTAGACACCGTCACTGGTGGACCCCATCCCTCTGTGTTTGGTGTTTCTGCATTCCATGTACTGCAGAGGGATGCAGGACCTGGGTGCTGGCTGGGCTGTGTATACTGTGTATACGTGGGAGCTGGCTGCTGAGGTGACAACAGCCTACTCCTAATAAAGTCGTAAGTATTTGACACCATGTCCTGCCTCTGTGAATTCATCTCCTTCATCATGCATTCCCCGTGTTCATGGAATGCCATCTTGTGCCAGCCACGGTGCTAGGAGCTACGGAGGCAGCAGTGACTGTGGCAGGCACAGTCCCAGTCCTGTGCGGCTCCCGGGTGGGCTGAGGGGCAGAGCTCAGGTCAACAACCAGAGAGATGGGGTCATGACAGGTGGTGGGAAGTGCGAAGAAGATGCCAACAGAGGCTAAGAAGAGAACCTGGGTCTGGATGTTTGTGGAAGAACCAGGGAAAGGCTCAGAGAATGGGGCCCCTGAGCTGAGACGGAAGAATCAGACAGCAGCTCTGTTAAAGGGACTGGGGCCTGGGGGCCGGCGGAGCAGGTGCGCAGTGCCTGAGGGAGGGGCTCTGGGGCTGCACCTTGGGGAGGGGTGAGGCACAAAGAGGCCAGAGGGGCCTGGCTATGAGTACTTCCAGCCCCCTGCCTTAAGAGGAACCCAAAGTTTCTGAGGGAAAGTTTCACTTTCTTTGGAGAATGTTTCCCTCTTCCTAGTTCTGTTTTAACCTGGCAATTTTAGCAAATATACAGGCATGGGACAGGGTGTGATGCATTTTAAAAAACATCTAGAAACTTGTGTTGGTCTCAGGCCCAGGATCTTCTCTTGGAACCTCACTTCCTATCTGCAAGGCGGGAAAGGTAGATTTAATGTTTTTTTAAGGGCGCTTTCAGCTTTAACACTCTGGGGTTCCGGGCATGGTTATGCCAGGGGTCCTCAAACTACGGCCCGCGGGCCACATGCACCCGCTGAGGACATTTATCTGGCCCGCCGGGTGTTTTTGCCGCCGCTACCTGTCCTGCTTAGCAGCTGACTTGTCCCGGGCCCACAGTGCGCACTCTCCAACGGTCTGAGGGACAGTGAACTGGCTCCCTGTTTAAAAAGTTTGAGGACCCCTGGTTGGTAACTGACTGTTTGGTTTCAGTTTGGGGTTCAGAGAGGAATAGGTTTCCCCCTGGATTTTCCTGCAGGGTGAGGCCACGGGGAAATGACGTCCTTATGAGCTGAGAGAGCTGCCCCTTGAGGCATGTGGGTGAGAGGTCTGGGTGGGGTGCTTGGACAGAGCTTCAGCACTTGATAGAAGGTTCTGGAAGAAAGAGGAAATAGCCAGAAGAGTCTGTGTGACTCTACGAGCTAGCTGGAGGCCTGGAAGGGACCTGGAGGGATCTGGCTTGATGTCTAAGCTGAAGTCAGCAACTGTAAGATCTTTGTGAAATTGCCCAAAACATTGTCACATTCCTGGGGTTACTTTTGTTACCCTTTTGGTTTCTATTGTAGCCACTGCCAGTAAAGCCTTTCTAAGGAAAAGGTCCCCTGGGCTGGCTGGGGGGTCAGCAAATAAATGAGGAGGCAGAGGAGGCAGGGTCCCATCTGGAGACCCGGCCCGGAGGTGCAGCAGAGCTCCAGGTAAGGTTATGGAGGGCAACAAGCCTGCCTGTATTTTTAAGCTTTCTGGAGAAGGAAGGAGCAGTTGCTTAACCTCACAGGCCTTTGAAGAGAGGCAGGAACAATTTGCTTTGTAATCCATCCAAGGGAGGGGAAAGCATTCTTGACCCAGTGAGAAAAGCCTCAATACTTGTAAGAAGGTCCTGCCCCCTGGGTCACGCTCTGCCCGCCTAGCAGCCTTGGCTGGCCCAGCAGGCTGAGCTGGCACGGCCCGGGCAGCGCGTGTGACCCGGGAGTCTTGCCGTTGCTCCTTGGCTTGCGTCCAGCCTTTGGTGGGTGAGTCAGCCCCAAAGCTTGCAATCTCTGCAACGAATCCCAGAGGAGCGGAAAGGCTCCCTTCAGGCCCTTCAGATGCCATGGCCACGGTGTCACCCCCACCCCCGGCAGCTGCGAGAGGGTTGCCACGATACGTCCCCTGCGCCCAAGCACGAGACCGAAGAAGGAGAGGCAGCAGTGCCAGCACTCGCTCTCACCCTTCACCCGCCGCTGCTGGCACCGCAGGCTGCCCGGTGCTCGTCCGTCCGGGCAGGGCTCCCTCTGTTTTGCTCTCCCTCACTGTGGTCAGTAACGTCCAGCACATTCCAAGCACTGACCAGAACATTGTTAAGGAGGAGGTGAGAGTTCCTGGCCTCCGGAGGCATTCCGAAGAAGAAACAGAACTGTTTGTTTCCGAAGGAGCACAATTTTGGCCGAAAGGGCAAGATAAAGGGAGATGAAGAGAGAAGGGAATCTCCTCATTAAAAATTGGACTTGGGAAAAGGGTGAAAATATTGTCACGGGGAATGGTTGGAGGCTGATGAGATTTTAGCTGCACCCCTGGGTTGTTACAAACAATCCCCTTCTTCTCATCCCGCCCTGTCCACCCTCCCCGACCTGGCCACAGTCCCAGACAGTGTGCAGGGGCTTCAGCCACTGCTGCCCAGACCTCTGGCCAACTGTTCGATGACCTCATGGGACTGGGATTCTAGTCTCAGCAGGGAGGACCCATCACCTCTGCCACGGGTAATTGAGCAGATACTCCTGGTGTGGTTTTTTGTAGAGGATTTTGAGAAGAGAGCCTTTGGGAGTCCAGAGGCAACATGTGCAGGAGGATGACATGACCTCTCCAAAAACCCTCTCTGGGCTCAGTCTGTGGCACATGGGAATCTGTCTCCGAAGCTTCAGTTACACATAGTACTTGGCCCAGGGCTTGGGGTGCAGGCAGTGGTCAGGGCGTATCTGTAACACGGGGGCTCCCCTGGGAACGTGCACCAGACCAAGAGGGATGAAGGAGCCTGTCTTCTCTGAAGCTACGAGGACGCTTCTTGGTGCAGGCTTTGTTCTATCTACATATGTGGCCCCGCCGATCTTCACAGCCACTCTAGTGCTGGTGCCCCTTGCAGCACCCTGCTTGGCTCATCCATGCACTTTGCCTGAGGAGTCACATGCTCTCTCACGGTTTCAGTTAAAACCAATGTATTGATGGCTCCTGAATCTGGGTACCCCTTTTGCCCACCTGTGCTCACTCAGAGCACAGGGAGCCCCTGCAGGGACCCCCAGCATCTCATCATTCATTCAGTGATGTCTTCAAACTCCGTTCCCTTCCTGCCTTTCTACTGTTGCTCTAGTGAAGGCCAGCACCACGTCTCACCTGGAGCACATCAGTAGCCTGTACCTGGCCTTTCTGGTTCCAGATTCATCCCCTTTCAATCTTTCCCCCAGGAATGACTTTTAGCCTCGACAGCAGGTGCCCCTTCTTGAGCTCTCATGGCATCCACTGTGTCCTCTGACGTTGCACTGAGTGTCTGTCTCTTTAGTTGTGCTCTAAGGACATTGAGTGTAGGCCTTAGTTGCCCTTGCACTTAGTACGTGTTTGGCACTCAGTACTAATATAATGATAATACCCATCACCCAGCATTAACTACATATGAATATTATGTTAAGGGCTGTACCTGTGTTATTGTATTTATTGTTCATAATAACATCATTAGTTATATTCTATCACTTCCCCCCTTTACATATGAGGAAGCTGAAGACCAAAGATGTTAGGGACCTTGTCTGTGTTCCCCCAACTTGTAAATGGCAGAGTCAGGACTCTGAGCTCCTATTTATTGAATGAGTTGTAGAATGAACCACTTATCATGCTCTTCAGGGGACTCTCATTTTGTTGGGGTAACAGGCACAAGCAAATGATCATGATGCAGTGTGAGAAGTGCTGTGACAGAGGTATGTTTATAGATCTGTGAGATTATACAAGAAGCAATTGCAGTAATCACTTTGCGTGGATGTGGGAAGACCTCACAGAGGAAATGATGCTTGCGCTGGGTCTTGAAGAATGGATAGAATTTGTTGGGTGAATAAGGAGATTCCCTGAAGTGTGACCAGCATGCACAATGGCATGGAGGCATGGCTGCAATGTAGAATGCATGGGAGAGCGTGGTGGGCTCAAAGGCTGGCCTGAGTTGGCCGGGCGTCTGATCACGAAGGGCCCTCTATGCCACATTAAGGAGTTCTTGCTCTGTTTGATAGGCGGCAGAGATCCAGGGAAGGATTTAAAATCAGATCAGGTTTTTATCAGCTCACAACTCTGGTGAGCTGTTAGTAAGCATGGGTTGAGATGGGAAATGACTGTTAGCAGAAAGACCAAGTAAGAGGCTCCTGCAATAATCCAGAATTAAGACCATGAAAGCCTGGCAGTGTAAGTGGATTGGAGAGGATGACATAAATTCTAAAAATATATAGGAGTAGTATGAGCTTGTCTTAAGAGCTGTGTGCAGGGTATGACAATAAAAGAAGTATCAGAGGAAACTGCAGATTAGTGTTTTCCATCTCAGTGACTTCCTTGCTTTACGAAGGAGTATAAAATTGGGCCGTCCCTTGACACATGGATATGACCATGCAAGAAGTGTAGAGGAAAAGTGGATATACTTTATTTCCTCTTGGGATTAAGTTTCTAAAATATAGTACTGCCACAATTCAGAGGGATGGGATGATTGACACTTTGTCCTGTTGTTCTTCCTACCATACCCCTCCTTACTCACTGCCTTAGTTCCTGGCATCACAACCCCTACCTCTGAGCTTAGTATTCTGTGGTTAGCTTGGCATTAAGAAGATGTACAAGAAGACAGAAGAGATGGAAAGGAAAAAGGAGAGAGAGATCAGAGGAAACAACTGGGATAGTTCACATACACTAGTATGAAAGCAGCTGTATGGTATTTCAAATGTATTTCAGCATAGGTCATATAAACAGATTTATTTTTTAATATACCCCCTATATCTTTCAATTAACCATACATTGTGTATAATATACTTCGATACTCGTATCTCAGGATGGGAATAGCAGAAACATATGTTAACGGAGTTATATTAACTCTGGGGACAATATCACTGGGTTATGAGATATTATGGCTTCATATGTTTCAGCAACATATGTTACCCATAAGGAATCCTGTGGCTTTTATGTGTCACGCACTGTGGGCAGCATTGGCAAGAGTATTGGAGTTAGGCAGAGAAAAACGAAGATCTTCTGAATGAGAAGGTTATGTGTTATATCTGGGCAAGGAAGCCTTCCGGAGGCAGTCTGGCAAAATCTCCTTGTTGCTCAATCTCTACCTGAAAAAGAGATTCCAGTGGTTAGGCCACTGCTATCTTCTCCCCACCATCCTGGGAAAGTTTGACACGTGTCAATTGCCTTCAAGATCATTAGATAAATACCTAATTGCTGAATGGGAAAGTTTCTCCTAGTTCCCATGAGTCCAGGGCACTATGTCTTGGTACGTTTACTTTGCTCTTATTTCTTCAAAAGCCACATGTGTAGACATGGCTCTGGTAGCCTGAGAGCCAGGAGGCCCAGGCTTTTGTCCAGGCTCTGCGAGCACTGGGCCCAGTGACTGATCGTGTGCAAATGGCTTGACTTCTCTGGGTGTCTATATCCTTGTTTGTTAGACGGGGCATTGGACTCAATCATTAATTACACTTTCCTTTCAAGCTCTAAGACTCGTCAATTCCATAAACTGAAAATCTCAGCTCCAAGGGGATTTTCAAAAGCTTTTGTCTGCCACTTCTTCTGAAACAAAAGGTGATGTATCTTATCCGCTGTACACTCTGGAAATTTCCATGCTTCTCTGCTCCTATTTGGAAGTTCCTCACCCAAGGCATGTCCACCAGCTCTTCCATCTGGAGGCAGCACTCCAGAGGAGAGTAAATATTTGAGAAATCTCAGGATATAGATTAGCCTCTGTGGTTTTCTTCGTTCCTCTTGACTTTTAAAGTAGGTTTAGATGTCAGTGACCAGGAAAGTGATACCTACTTTTCTTTTTTTTTT
>VBSM01000639.1:4909060-4922200 GCA_008086735.1 Cheirogaleus medius | reverse complement strand
AAAAAAAAAAAAGAAAAGAAAAAGAAAAAAAAAGGAGGGAAGAAAGAGAGAGAGAAAAAGAGCTTAGATACTTACCAAAAAGGGAATTGTTTAAATTAATTATAGTACATTTATAAAATGGAATTCTGTGTGGCAGTTAAAGAGGAATGTGGTAGAGCTATGTACTAATTTGTTAGGGCTGCCAAACAGGTACCACAGACTGGGTGGCTTAAACAGTAGAAATTAATTTTCTCACAATTCTGGATGCTAGAAGTCCAAGATCAAGGTGTCAGCAGAGTTGATTTCTCCTGAGGCCCCTCTCCTTGGTTTGTCTTTTCCCTGTGTCTTCAGGTAGTCTTCCCTCTGCATGTGTCTGTGTCTTCATCTTTTTTTCTTATAAGAACATCAACCATATGGGATTAGGCCCACCCTAACGACCTCATTTCAGCTCAATTACCTCTTTAAAGACCCAATCTTCACATACAGACACAATCTGAGGTATTGAATATGAATATGAATTTTGGAGATACACAATTCAGCTCATAACAAGCTAAATATATACTCGTGTGGAAAGGTGCCTAGAATTGTTAAAATCAAATTGCAGGTCAGTATTAATATAATAAGTGATAACCATTTTGATAACAAAGAGTATATATGTAACATATATGTATATAACTATATCAACAAAAATTTGGAAGGATACATGCCAAACATTTAACATTGGACGTTGGTGAGAAAGCGCTGGACATCACGGTGACAGGGATGTGGCCGTGTAGGAGTGAACTATGGGCATTTCCCCCACGTTTGACTCTTAATTTGAGAATAGGCTCAAATCCTGACTTTGCCCCTTTGTAATGACTTCTCTAAACCTCTGGAGCTACATTTGTAATGGGGAAAATAATAAGATTTTTGTGACAGTCAGATTAGATGATGGATGTAATGTATTAGGCACCTAGTATGACCAATGAGTATGAGCTATTCTTATTGCTAGGGTAACAAAGAAAAAAACCTCTCATTTGCAATTTATGGTAAAGAGGTGTGGTGTTCTTAATCCCAGAGTGGTGTTAAATCTTGTTGAATTTAATTGAGCAAATAATTGAGAGTCTACCATATATGCAAGACACTGCACTAAAATGTGCAGAGGAATGAAGGTAGTTACACCAACGTCTGTCTGTGAGTAACTTAACCATAGGCAGATACGGCCGCGTCTATAAAATAACCCTAACTCAGAGGGGGATTATGACTGTTTAATGAGGAAATCTCTATAAAGCGCTTAGTAAGAATTCAATATATGGTAATGGTTGTTGTTATTATTATTGGCTTCTCTTTTGTAGCAAAACCTATTTGGAAAATTAAATTTAGAAGGCAGCTCAGGAAATAAAGACTCAGGAAAAATTACTTAAGGGAAGTGTCACAAGCCATGAAGAGGCTGGCTCATTCCAGACATCTCTCGAAGCAGGTCGGAATACCTGTGGTGGCCGTTGAGGGTGCTGTCTGCCAACACTAGGGGAAATCTGACAGATTTCCTCCTCAATATTCCTTTTTGGTAACCAATGACTTCTTTGAATATAACGTTACCACAGAGACAAGTTATAGCTTCTTAGATGATTGTCCCCACCAAAGAGACTGGCTTCTTTGTGGCATTTGCTTTCAATGGATTATTTCTGAAAGGTCCTTGCAGATTCTCGCCCCTTGTCCCTGTGTATTAGAAGACAGTGTTCTTCGTGGGTCCCTGTTAGACAACCACGACCCTTGGCCAACAGCACCGTGGCCGTCGTCGGTGGTGCTGCTGATGTCCTGTCGCTGGCGCTCTGCTCTCTTGGTCTCACGACCCGGCCCAGGCCCTTCGTCTTTGTGCTCAGGGCGCGTGTGCATCTGCGCACTGCGTGCGCCCCAGGCCCGTGCGCGCCGCCGGCATCCGAGTCCTCGCACTTCATCTTATGAGATGGCTTGCCAAGCCCAACTTGACGAAAAATAAAAAGAATATTTGGGCCAGACATAGGGGGATATTCTATTTCTTCTTTTTTTCATTCTTTCCTTTGGGGGAAGTCATGTGAAATTGGCTTTTTTAGTGGGAGAGATGAGGAGAGAGGAATATATACTTACAGGCTTCGTGCCAGAGGCGTTGGTGGGAGAGGTCTGGCGAGAGGGTGCAAGGACAGAGTCCCACGGAGAGGCGCTGCGTGGCCGAGGGGCTCGCGCCCGGCCTGTGCGGGGAGCACCAGAGTCACACCTGAGGGTGAGCGTGGGCGGGTGTGCGGGAAGCCAGGCAGCCGCGGAGACGGACGGCTGAGGCACAGGGGTTTGGTTCAAAGATCCGGGTCCAAAGCCCAGTTTGACTCCTTGGGAACTCTGTGTGACCTCAGGTGACGTTGCTCCCCTTGCGCTTTGGTTCACTTAACTGTAAATGGAGAAATGGCAGCACCTACCTGATAGGTTCGCTTGGGGGACTGCGTGAGACGTGCCAGGGAAAGCGCCAGAACGCAGAGTGCCCGGCTGTCTCATCCCCCGTGTGTGCCACGCGGAGGCCACAGCAGAGAGAAAGGGGGGTCCTCTCACCCCTCCCGAGCCTTCTCCCTTCCTGCCTCTCACGTCTGTGTTATTCCGGCAGCTTCTTAGTGGACAATGTTCCTCCCCAGCGAGGTCCCTTTTCCAACGCCCCAGGTGTGGGAGGTGGCACCTCCTTGAGCATCAGCCACCAGGGTCCCTTTAGTGCTGGATCTTACCGGCTCTGGGCACGCAGGCCCGGCTTGTAGGGAAACGTGCCTCAGCCACAGCTGTCGCTGGCCAGGCCTCTGCCTGAAGAAGAACACGGGCCAGCAGCCTCCAGCCTTCTGCTGTGTGCGAGGCCTGGCCCTTCTTGGACTTTCATGTTGGAAATATGACGTGTGACTTCCTTGCCTGGGGAAGCCTGAGCCAACCAAGGCTGGGCTTATCTCTTTACTCAGCACAGTGTTTGTTTTAGGGAAATCAAAGCATGTTCTTTTGCTGCTTTCTTCAAAGGGAGGAAAAGAGCAAAGCTGGCTGCTGCCTGGGGACAGGGGCTGCCGAGCTCAGGGGGTCAGAGAGAGCTTCCTTCTTAGCCTCTTTGCTTGTGGTCTGGGCATGTTTCTTTCTCCGGCCACTCTTTATGGAATCGGATTGTGTCAGCATACCCAAACCCAGGGCGCTGCAGCGTGCAGTCTCTCTGACCTTGGCTCTGGGAGGGGAGGGTTCACCGTCTCCACGCTCCCCCCACTTCCAGGTCACAACCCTCCACCTCTGGCACTGCTGACTGCTGACGCCCCCGCCTCCACGCTGGGCTCTGCTCTCCAGGCTCCTCCTTGCCAGGCCACCCCCTCCATTTTGTGGCATCTGTAGCTCCAGCTGCGAGGCTAACTGCTTCCCTGGCAGGGCATCCCTCTTTCCCTCTGGTCTCTGCTCCTTCTCTTTCCTTCTCCCCATCCCAGACCCACCAGTCCCTAGGGCCAGCACCACATTCTCCCTCCCCCGACTCCAGAGAGGGCTGAACCCTTCATCCCCCATCCCCTTCCACTGAGGGTCGAAGTTTCTTGTTGCAGGCAGTGAGGGAGCTAAGCCCAGCCACTGGGCGGGAACAAGCAGCTCATTGTTTGAGATGCTTCTAGGAGCATTCAGAATCTACTGGATCACCGGGTGCCCTTGGCCAGGACCCGAGGACAATGCCTACGTGTGAACTTGGGGCCTCATGGGGCAGTTGAGTCCCAGCAGCAGCAATGAGTCATCAGTTGCCCCTGGATGGTGCTTTGCAGGGTTCAAACCCCTTTTCCTATTTGGAATCTTGCATGATAAATGTTTTAAAAGCATATTTTTATTACGGATATCTTCAAAGACACAACAGCAGAGGGAATAGAGCAACAAAAGCCCAGTACTCACTGCTCAGATTCACAAAGCCCCGACTTTCTGCTGCTCATTTCCTCACCCCCCAGCTCTGTGCTGTGCTCTTCTCTTTTTACTTGCAAACAGTTGACGACTTCTGAGATGAATTTGGCACATGTCCTTCTGCCACGGTAACAGGAAACCAATGCTATTATCCTGGCTTATGTTTTACATTGAGGATTCCTGATCTCTTTTAATTGATACCTCAATTCAATGGCAAAGCATTGTCAGAAAGAACAGCCCGACATCATACTGGATTGAAAATGTTATTTGGGGAAGGCATTTTCCTACATCCAATCAGACAACATTAAATCTTGACGAGACTGGTCAATTTAGGCAGCAGTCTGGTGCTGGATGCTGGTTGGGGACTTGCTCTTTACTGCAAGCCCTTTCTGATCCTCTCCTAAAAGCAGGCCAGGAGCTCTTCAGCTGCAGCCTTGCTGATTTAGTGATGGGACAGGTGAGGATATTGCCCACAACATTGTTCCTTTTTTAAAGGAACGACACCATGATTCTTTTTAGAAGGCAGTTCTGAGAAAGGGTTTATCTTTCCTGATAACTGGTATGATCTTTTTTTCTAACAATGAGGACTATGAACATCATTGTGTTTTGCTTTTTGCCTTGTCTACCAGGAAGCTTAGTGCTGAATTTAAAGCTCAATTAGAGTGACTATTTCACCTGTGATTTCAGTTAACTTATCTCCCCCATTTCCTCTTCTAATTTCTTCCTTTTATCTTTATGGGCACAAAGGTTTTATTGTACTCAACCTTCATTTCATTTCTTTAAAATTAGGAGTGGTAGAAATTAAAACCAAAAGCAAACAGAATACAACTGGGCCTTTCCTACGATCTTTGTCCGTAGAGCCACGTTTGTGAGAAACACAAAGGGTTTAAGTACAAGCCCTAGATCACACCTCCATTAAGTGGTAATCAGACCTTGCATATGTGCAGTACATTTACACTTTACAATTTATGGTTTGTACTTTTTAAAAGGGCTTCCTCATATCTTGTCTCAATTTATTCTTGATTTATTCTTTCAATAAATACTCACTTCCCACTTTATTTGTTTCATACCAGGCACAATGGATATGGACCAATAAAGATAAAACAAATGCTTGTCTTTAGGGAATTTACAGTTTAGGGAATATCAGACATGTTCATCTAATTATAACACAGGATTAAAGGTGTGGGAGTGTTTTAGATAAAGTTTATTGGAGTGGAGAGGAGGAAGAAGTTATGTGAAGATGAGGAAGGAGGGCAGACTGTGAAGACAGGTGACATTTAAGCTGATTCTTGAAGGAGAGAGAAGGTAGGGACATATGGACCTTTTGTTATTGCTACTATTCCTATTTTACAGAGGATGGAATTAGTACAGGGAGAGGAAGGAAATTTTCTCTACTCACCTAGTTCTGCACTGTTACTGTTATAATCATCCCATTGGCCTCTTCATGTTGAAGGTTGGTCCTGTGGCTTTAGAGCAACTGAAGTCTAGATTATATTTGTTCTTAAGTGAAAATTATGGTTTTGTGCTACATAATAACATCTCATTCAATGACAGCAAATACAATGATGGTCCCATAAGGTTATGATGGAGCTGAGGGGTATGTAGAGGTCACGGCCTGCCAGGGGTGGGGGCATTTGAGCAATAGAGGGTCAGGATCATAATCTTTAAAAGAGGCAGGATTTGACTCCTGGTTGACTTGCTTCATTATGAACATTGGATATTGAAGTGAGGTTCATGTTTCAGAGAGTTGCTGTAAAGATAAAAACTTTTTAGATAGTGACGTCAGCAATATGGCTGACTAGAGATGCCTGGCACCCCTTCCCCCACAAGAAGGGACCAAGGCATAAGTAAACAGATAAGATGTCCCTGGAGTGTCAAAGGGAGAGTGGTGGCGTGCAGTGGGAAGTGGAGACACACCAGTGGTGGCAGGAAGTCTAGGAGGGCAGTGTGGAGGCACCCAGCCTCTGCAGCCCTATCTCCCCAGCCTGGATGGGAAATGCTGAGAGTTAGGAAGGACTTCCCATTTTGCGTGAAAGGTAAGTAGAAGATCCCCACCAGCCTTAATGCCACTACAAACACCTATAGTCCTTACTGCAGGAGAATCCCACAGTCCTCACAAGCCCTGAGCTCAGTCTGGAGAGCTGCTGGGAATTTGCACAGCTGCATTGCTTCAGATTAGGAGCACAACGTGTACATTCCCCACCCCCACCACCCCCTGTGAGCCATGCTGCTGCAGCACAGCACCATCTTAACACCAGAACCACCTCTGAAGTGCACCCTGCTCTGGGGGCCAGTAGTCATCGAACCTCTCCAGATCTGGGGCTCCATCTTCATTCCACCAAGCCCACACAGGTGGCTGAATGCCAAAACCCTAGCAGCATGAAGCCTAGGTCCAGAATTGGTTGTGATTCTGGTCCTGAACATCAGGGAAACCAACTCCTGCCACCCTTCTATCCAGCCAGAGGAATAGCCTAGCAGTCCTGCCCTGGGCAAACCTGTCCCTTGAGCTGGCCAAACTGCCATGCATCTTCCCCAAGTGGTAGAGGCCCCCAACCCTTGGAGCAGCTGACATACCCCTGGGACAGCAGAATAGCTATGCACTCACACCCAGGGCCTGAGAAACAGACCTGTGGGCTGCCCTTGGCAGACATACCCCCAGGTTGGCTAGGCAGCAGTGTGCCTATATCCTGGGCTTGGGAAATAGCCCCATATGCCACTCCTGTTGGGTAAGTCCTCAGGCTGGCCAAGCAGCCTTGTACCTGTATCCTGGGCCTGAGAAACAGCCTCATGGGCCACCCCTAGAAGGCACACCCTCAGGCCAGCTGAGCAGCTATGTTACCATGCTCCTGGTCACAGCTCTGTGGTCCTAACCCCAGCTCCAAGTTGGCTGATCCATCATGTGCATACATGCACCCCTGATCTGAGAAACAGCCTGGTGAGCCCACTCCTGGCAAACTGCACTGCTGCCACCACAATCTCTGTCAGCTAGGACACTGAGACACTTGCAAATATCACTAGCATGTATTACAGCTAAAGAAACTACATGGAGACTACACTGCTTTGTCCACCTAGAACCAAAGCCAATGCACCCAACCAAACCAATACCCCATGAGCCTTCATACACATAAGTATTTCTCTATGACACCTACTCCATAAAATTGGAAGAGATGACTTTTTCACCAGATGCATAGACATGCGTAGGGACACATCAAACATGAAAAAGCAAGAAAACATGACATCTCCAAAAGAACATCATACTTTTCCAGTAATGGACTCCAATCATAAGAAAATATATGAAATGCTAGAAACAGAATCCAAAATAATCTTAAGCAAACTTAGTGAGATAGAAGAGAATACAGATAGACAATTTAATAAAATCAAGAAAACAGTTCAGGATTTGAATGAGAAATTCAACAAGAAGATAGATATATAAAAAAAGAACCAAACAGAAATCATACAGCTGAAGAATTTAATGAATGAAATAAAAATACAACCAGAAGCTCCCACAAAAGACTAGGAAAAAGACCACAGACAGGTTTTTTGAAATAGCACAAACAGAAAAAATAAAAAATGAAAAAGGCCTATAGGATTTATGGGTCACCATTAAGCAAAGAAATATTTGAATTATGGGCATTTAAGAAGGAAAAGAGAAGGGGAAAGGTGTAGAAAATATATTTAATGAAATTATAGCTGAAAACGTCCTAAGCCTTGGGAGAGAGGTGGACATCCAGGTCCAGGAAGCTCAAAGAACCCCAAATAGATTCAACCTAAACAGGTCCTCTTTGAGGCACATTATAGTCAAACTGGCAAAAGTCAAAGACAAAGAAATAATTCTAAAAGCAGCAAGAGAAAAACATCAAGTCATATATAATGGAATCCTTGTTGGATTAACAGTGGATTTCTCAGCAGAAAACTTACAGGCCAAGAGAGAATGGGATGATAAAGTTAAAGCACTGAAGGAAAAAAACTGTCAGACAAGAATATTATACCCAGCAAAGCTATCCTGCAGAAATGAAAGAGAAACAAAAATTTTCACAGACAAGCGAAAACTAAGAGAATTCATCACAGTCCATTGGCCATACAAGAAATACTCAAGGGAGTCTTACATGTGGAAGTGAAAAGAAGGAAACATACAAAACTATATAACTCACTGGTAGAGCAATACATAAAGGATAAAGAGAAAGGAATCAAACCTTATCACTGCAGTAAACCACCCACCCCCAAAAATAAACATTAAGAGAGGAAGTAAGGAATGAAGAGTATAAAACAAACAGAAAACAATCAATAAAATGACAGGAGTAAGTTGTAACCTATTAATAATAACCCTAAATATAATCATTTAAATTCTCCATTTAAAAGATATAGACTGGCTAAGTAGATTAAACAAACAAACAAAAAACAAAGAACCAAACTATATGCTACCTACAAGAAACTCACTTCACTTGTAAAGACACACAGACTGACAGTGAAGGGATGGGAAAAAATACTTCATGCAAATGAAAATCAAAAGCAAGCAAGAGTAGCTATATTTATATTAGAAAACAGACTTCAAATCAAAAGCTGTAAAAAGAGACAAAGAAGGACATTATATAATGATAATGGGATCAGTTCATTAAGGGAATATAATAATTATAAATATATATGCACCCAACACTGGAGTACTCAGATATGTAAAGCAAATATTAGATTTAAAGGGAGAGGTATACCCCAATACAATAATAGATGGGACTTCAGCACCCCATTCTCAGCCTTGGACAGATCATCTAGACAGAAAACTAACAAAGGAATATTGAATTTAAACTGCACCACAGACCAAACAGACCTAACAGACATTTATAGAACATTTCCCCCAACGGCTGCGGAATACATATTATTTTCATCAGCACATGGAATATTCTCCAGAATTGGCCATATGTTAGGACACAAAAGTCTCAAAAAATTAAAAAAAAATCAAAATCATGCCAAGTATCTTGTTTGAATACAATGGAATAAAACTAGAAATCAGTGACAAAAGGAACATTCAAAACTATACAGATACATACAAATTAAACAACAAATGACCAATGGGTGAAGGAAGAGATTAAGAATGAACTTTTAAAAGTCCCTAAAACAAATGAAAATAGAAACACAACATACCAAAACCTCTGGGACACAGCAAAGAGAGTACTAAGAGGCAAGTTTACAGCAATAAATGCCTACATCAAAAAACTAGAGAGATTTCAGGCCAGGCGTGGTGGCTCATGCCTGTAATGCTAGCACTCTGGTAGGCCAAGGTGGGTGGATTGCTCAAGGTCAGGAGTTTGAAACCAGCCTGAGCAAGAACAAGACTCCATCTCTATTAAAAATAGAAAGAAATTAATTGGTCAACTAAAAATACATATAGAAAAAATTAGCCGGGCATGGTGGCACATATCTGTAGTCCCAGCTACTTGGGAGGTTGAGGCAGAAGGATTGCTTGAGCCTAGGAGTTTGAGGTTGCTGTGAGCTAGGCTGATGCCACAGCACTCTAGCCTGGGCAACAGAATGAGACTCTGTCTCAAAAAAAAAAAGAGAGAAACTAGGGAGATTTCAAATAAACCACTTAATGATGCTTCGCAAGGAACTAGAAAAGCAAGAATAAGCCAGGCCCAAAATTATTAAAAGGAAATAAATACTAAAGATTGGAGCATAAATAAAAATGAGACCAAAAAACTATGAAAGATCAATGAAACAAACAAAAATTTGGTTGTTTGAAAAGATAAACAAAATCAACAAACCATTAGCTAGGCTAACTAAGGAAAAAAGAGAGAAGACCCAAATAAATAAAATCAGAAATGAAAAAAGAGACATCACAAGGGTTAACACAGAAATAAAAAGAATGATTAGAGACTACTATGAACAACTATATGCCAATACATTTGAAAACCTAGAGGAAATGGATAAATTCCTGAACACATACAACCTAGCAAGATTGAACCAAGAAGAAATAGAAAACCTGAATAGGCCTATAACAAATAACAAGATTGAATTAGTAATAAAAATTCTCCCAACAAAGAAAAGTCCAAGAAAAGATGGCTTCACCACCAAATTCTACTGAACCATTAAGGAAGAATTAATTCTTCTCAAACTGTTCCAAAAACCTGAAGTGGAGGGAATTCTTCGTAACTCATTCTATGAGGCCAGCATAACCCTGATACCAAAACCAAACAAACACACAACAACAACAACAACAAAACTGCAGGCCAATATCCCTGATGAACACAGATGTAAAAATCCTCAGCAAAATACTAGCAAACTGAATCTAACAACACATCAAAAAAATAATACTTCATGATATAGTGGGATTTATTCCAGGAATGCAAGATTGTTCAACCTAAACAGATCAATAAACATCATATATCACATCAACAGAATAAAAAACAAAAACCATATGATCATCTTAATAGATGCAGGAAAAGCATTTGATAAAATTCAACATCTCTTTGTGATTAGAAAAAGCTCTCAGTAAATTAGGTATAGAATAAAAGTACTTCAACACAATAAAGGCCATGTATGAAAAACCCACAGCTAACATCACACTGAAAAGGGTAAAGCTTTTTCTCTAAGAACTAGAATAAGATAAAGGTGCCCACTCTCACCACTCTTATTCAACATCGTACTGAAAGTCCTAGGCAGAGCACTTAGGCAAGAGAAAGAAATATAGGGCATCCAAATTGGAAAGCAGGAAGTCAAATTGTCCTGTTTGCAAAATGACATGATCTTATATGTAAAAAAACCTAAAGGCCCCTCCAAAAAACTCTTAGAATTGATAAGCAAATTTGGTAAAGCTGCAGGATACAAAATCAACATACTAAATCAGCAGCATTTCTATACATGATCAATGAACTAGCTGAAAAAGAAATCAAGAAGGCAATCCCATTCACAACAGTTACAGAAAAAATAAATTCAACCAAAAAGGTGAAAGACCTCTACAAGGAAGACTACAAAACACCAATAAAAAAAATTCAAGAGGACACAAATAAATGGGAAAACATCCATGCTCATAGATTGGAAGAATTAACATTGTTAAAATGAACACATCATCCAAAGCAATCTACAGACTCAATGCAATCCCTATCAAAATACCAATGACATTCTTTATAAAAATAGAAAAAAACCCCCTAAAATTCATATGGAACCACAAATGACCCAGAATAGCCAAAGTAATCCTGAGCAAAAAGAACAAAGCTGGAGGCATCACACTATCAGACTTGAAAATATAATACAACGCTGTAGTAACCAAAACAGCATGGTATTGGCATAAAAACAGGTACCTAGACCAATGGAACAGAATATAGAACCCAGAAATTAATTCCCATATCTATAGTCACCTGATTTTTCACAAAGTTACCAAGAACACTCATTGGGTAAAGGACAGTTTGTACAATAAATGGTGCTGGGAAAACTGGATGTTCATATGCAGAAGAATGAAAGTGGACCCCCACCTCTCATCCTATAAAAAATCAACTCAAAATGGATCAAAGACCTAAATGGAAGACCATAAATAATAAAACTAATAGAAGAAAACATAGGGGAAACTCTTCAGGACATTGGTCTTGGAAAAGATTTTATGAGTAAGATCTCAAAAGCATAGGCAACAAAGGCAAAAATAAGCAAATGAGATTATTCAAAATTTAAAAGCTTCTATATAGCAAAGGAAATAAGACAGTGAAAAGACAACCTATAAAATGGGAGAAAATATTTGGAAAATATTCATCTGACAGGGGATTAATATCCAGAATATACAAGGAAATGAAACATCTCAACAGCAAACAAAACAAAACAATCTGATTAAAAAATGGGCATGTCTGAATAGACATTTTTCAAAAGACATACAAATGGCCAAGAATATATGAAAAATGCTTAACATTGCTAACCATCAGAGAAATGCAAATCAAAACTACAGTGAAGTATCATTTCACTCCAGTTGGAATAGCTATGATCAAAAAGACAAAAAATAACATGCTGGCGAAGAAGTGGAGAAAAGGGAACTCATACACTATTTGTGGGAATGTAACTAGAATAGCTACTAACGAGAACAGTATTGAGGTTCCTCAAAAAACTACAAATAGAACTGCAACATGCTCTAGCAATTCTACTACTGAGTATATTGAAGAGACATCTGCACTTCCATGTTTATTGTAGCACTATTCACAGCAACCAAGATGTGAAATCAACGTAGGTGTCAAACAACAGATGAATGGATAAAGAAAATGTGGTACATATACACAATGGTATACTATTAGCCATAAAGAAGAATGAAATCCTATCATTCAAGGTAACATGGATAGAACTGGAGGACATTAGGTTAAATGAAATAAGCCAGGAACAGAAAGTTAAAAATCATATGTTCTCACTCATATGTGGAAGTTAAAAATCACTGATCTCATGGAAGTAAAAAGTAGAACAGAGGATACTAGAGGGTGGGAAGGGTAGGGGGTGGGGTCAGGATCATCAATATCACTGTCTTCCACCTCCACATCTTGTCCCACTGGAAGGTTTTCAGAGGCAATAACACACATGGAGATGATGATCTCCTATGATAATAATAGTGAATAGGGAGAGATTTGTTAAAGGATACAAAATTACAGCTAGGTAGGAGAAATAAGTTCTAGTGTTCTACAGCACTGTAGAATGACTATAGTTAACAATAATATTTAGTTTCAAATAGCTAGAAGGAGGATATTGAATGTTACCAACATAAAGAAATAATAAATGTTTAAGATGATGGATCTACTAATTACCCTGATTTGATCACTATAGATTATAGGTTTTTAAACATCACTATGGACCCACAAATATGTACAATTATTATGTATCAATTAAGAAAAAGATTGTAATGGACCTGAAAAATTCCTATTGCCTAGTGAAGTGATAACCCTTATAGTGTGCAATGCAAAGCATTACTCAGGTGTTTGCAGTGATGCTGGTGTAAACGAACCCACTGTGCTGACAGTTGTATAAAAGTCTAGCACATACTATCATGTATAGTACATATTCCTTGATAATGTTAATAAACAATTATGTTACTGGTTTATGTTTTTCTTATGCTATACTTTTAATCGTTGTTTTAGCATATACTTCTACTTATAAAGAAAAAGTTAGCTATTCAAAAAGCCTCAGGGAGGTCCTTTAGGACGTATTCCAGAAGAAGGCATTATTATCATAGGAGATCATCATCTCCATGTGTGTTATTGCCCCTGAAGACCTTCCAGTGGGACAAGATATGGAGGTGGAAGACAG
>VBSM01000639.1:4898946-4908960 GCA_008086735.1 Cheirogaleus medius | reverse complement strand
TAACAACCAAGATTTTGAATCCTCCTAAGTGGCCAACCTATTTAATGGGTATTGAGTAAAGACAAAATTCTACTACAACTGAAGACTATGTAAATCCTGAGACTTGGTTTGAAAAAAGAAAAATTTAAAAATAAATTTAGCGTAGCCTAAGCATTCAGTGTTTATAGAATCTACTGTAGTATATAGTAATGTCCTAGGCCTTCACACTCACTTACCACTCACTGACTCATCCAGAGCTACCTGCAGCCTTGCAAGCTCCATTCATGGTAAGTGCACTATTAAGGAGTACCATTTTGAATCTTTTATATCATATGTTTACTGTACCCTTTGTATGTATAGATTTGTTTAGATGCACAAACACTATTGTATTACAATTATCTATAATATTCAGAACAATAACATACTGTACAGGTTTGTAGCTTAGGAGCAATTGGCTATACCATATAGCCTAGTGTGCAGTAGACGATACCATCTAGGTTTGTGTAAGCATACTCTATGATATTTGCACAAAGATGAAATAGCCTAACAATACATTTCTCAGAACATATTCCCATGATTAAGTAATGCATGAATGTATTTATTTAATGATATTTAAACTGCCAGAACCCAAGCCTTGGTATTTGGGACAGTAATTTTTGATTTGCAGGGGACAAGAATTGTCTTGAGCTAACTTAGGATAAAAAGGACTTACTTCATGAAGGCCACTGAAGTATCTCAGATAGTTTAAGAAAGGGTTGAAGAACCAGATGAGGCTTGCCAGCATTTGGTGTTGTCAGTGTTTTGATTTGTCATTCTGAGAGCTATGTAGTTGTATCTCATTATTTTAATTTGCATTTCCCTGATGACACAAGATGTTGAATATCTTTTCATATATTTATTTTCTATCTGTATATTTTTGATAGAGAGGTGTCCTTTTAGGTCTTTGGCTCATTTTTTAACCAGGTTGTTCATTTTCTTATTGTTGAGTTTTAAGAGTTCTTTATATATTTTGGATACTAGTCTTTTATCAGATATATATTTTGCAAATATTTCTCCCAATCTGTGGCTTGTCTTCTCATTCTCTTGATAGTGCGTTTGGCAGAGCAGAAGTTTTTAATTTTGATGGAGTCTAGCTTATCATTTATTTCGTTAATGGGTCATGCCCTTGGTGTTGTACCTAAAAAGTTATCACTATACCCAAGGTCATTAGATTTTCTTTTATGTACTCTAGGAATTTTAAAGTTTTGCATTTTACACTTAGGTCTATGATCCATTTTGAGTTAATTTTTGTGAAGGGTATAAGGTTTGTGTCTAGATTAATTTTTTATTTTTTGCATGTGAATGTCCAGTTGTTCCAGCACCATTTGTTAAAACGACTGTTTTTGCTCCATTGTGTTGCCTTTCCTCCTTTGTCAAAGATTAATTGACTATGTTTATGTGAGTTTATTTCTAGACTTTCTATTTTGTTTCATTGATTTATGTGTCTATTTTTTGTTCACCAGTATCATCACACTGTTTTGATTGCTGGGGCTTTATATTAAGTCTTAAAATAGGGAGGGTCAATTCTACTGACCACGTAAATTTAGTCCCTGATTTTGTTCTTCTCTTTCAATATTGTGTGGGCTATTCTGGGGCTCTTGTCTTTCCATATAAACTTTAGAATCACTCTGTTGATATCCACAAAATAACTCACTAAAATATTGATTGGGTTTGCACTGAAATCTATAGATCAAGTTAGGAAGAACTGACATCTTGACAATATTGAGTCTTTTTATCCATGAACATGGAAAATCTCTCCATTTATTAATATTTGGTTCTTTGATTTCTTTCATCAGAGTTTTGTAGTTTTACTCATATAGTATGTAATTTTCTGCTTGTATATATTTTGTTAGGTTCTACCCAAGTATCTCATTCTTTTGGGTGCTAATGTAAATGGTATTGTGCTTTTAATTTCAAATTCCACTTGTTCGTTGATGGTATATAGGAAAGTGATTGACTCTTGTATATTAACCTGGTATCCTGCAACCTTGCTATAATCACTTATTAGTTCCAGGAGTGTTTCTGTTGACTCTTTTGGATTTTTTACATAGATACTCATGTAATATGTGAACAAAAACAGTTTTATTTCTTTATTCCCAAATCAGTATACATTTTATTTCTTTTTCTTGTCTTATTGCATTAGTTAGGGCTTCCAGTGTGATGTTTAAAAGAAATGGTGAGAAGAGACACCCTTGCCTTGTTCCTGATCTTGTGAAAAAGCTTTGAGTTTCTCACCATTAAGTATGTTAGCTGTAGATTTTTGGTAGATGTTCTTTATCAAGCTGAGGAGTTCCCCTTCATTTCTAGTTTGCTGAGAGTTTTTTTCTTTATCATGAATGGGTATTGGACTTTATCAAATGCTTTTTTTGCATCTATGGATATGGTCATGTGATTTTTCTTTTTTATCCTGTTAACGTGACAAATTACGTTAATTGAGTTTCAATTGTTGAACCACACTTGCATACCTGGGAATAAATCCAGTTTAATCACAGTGTATAATTCTTTTTATACATTGTTGGATTAGACTTGCTAATATTTTGTTGAGAATTTTTACATCTATGATCATGAGAGATATTGGTTTGTAGTTTCCTTTTCTTATAATGTCTTTGTCTGGTTTTGGTGTTAGGGTAATACTCATAGAATAAATTGGAAAGTATTCTCTTTGCTTCTATGTCCTGAAAGAGATGGTATAATTTCTTCCTTAAATGTTTGGTAGAATTCACCAGTGAACCCAGGTAGACCTGGTCCTTTCTGTTTTGGAAGATTTTTCATTATTAATTTAATTTATCTACTAGATATAGGTCTATTCAAATTATTTCTTTCTTCTTGTATAAGTTTTGACAGATTGTCTTTTTTAAGAAATTGGTCCATTTCATTTAGGTTAGCAAACTTGTGAGTATAGAGTTATTTATAGTATGCCTTTATTAGTCTATTACTGTAGGATGTATACTGTCCATGAAATCTATAGTGATGCCCCTTTTTCATTTTTGATATTAGTAACTTATGTCCTCTCTCTTTCTCTTTTTTTCTTAGTTAGCCTGGTTAAAGGCTTATTGATTTTATTGATCTTTTCAGAGAACCAGCTTTTGGTTTTATTGATTTTCTCTTTTCAATTTCTGCTTGATTTTTATTATTTTTTTCTTCTGCTTACTTTGGATTTAATCTTCTTTTTCTAGTTTTGGAAGCTTAGATTATTGATTTTATATCTTTTTCTTTTCTAACATATGCATTCAATGCTATAAATTTATATCTAATTGCTTTCACTGTATCCTACAAATTTTGTTAAGTTGTGTTTTTATTTTCATTCATTTCAAAATGTTTAAAAATTGCTTTTGAGATTTCTTCTTTGACTCGTGTTTAGAAGTATGTTGTTGAATCTCCAACTATTTTGGGATTTTTCAGCTATCTTTCTGTTACTGATTTCTAGCTTAATTCTATTGTGGCCTGAAAGCATACAGTGTATATAATTCCACTTAAAGACATATATTAAGCTTTGTTTTATGGTCAAGAATTTGATCTGCCTTGGTGAAATGCTCCAGGTACGTTTGAGAAGAATGTGTATTTTGCTGCTGTTGGATGAAGTAGCCCATAGATGTCAATAGGTGTCATAGATGTCACGGATGTGCAGTGGATTGATGGTACTGTTGAGTTCAGCTATGTCCTTACTGATTTTCTGTCTTCTGGATCTGTCCATTTCTGACAGAGGGGTGTAGAAATCTCCAATAATAATAGTGGACTTATCTGTATCACCTTGCAGTCTATTAGATTTTTGCCTTACTTATTTTGGCACTTTGTAGCTAGGCCCATACATGTTAAGAATTATTGTCTTCTTGTAAAATTGTCCCCTTTATCATTATGTAATACTCCCCTTTATCCCTGATAAATTTCCTTGCTCAAAGTATGCTTTGTCTGAAATTAATATAGCCATTCCTATTTCTTTTGATTAGTGTTAACATGATATATCTTTCTTTATCCTTTTACTATTAATGTGTATGTATCTTTATATTTAAAGTGGGTTTCTTGTAGACAACATATAATTGGGTCTTGTTTTATCATCCACTCCAACAATCTCTGTATTTATACCATTGATGTTTAAAGTAATTATTCATATAGTTGGATTAATATCTACCATATTTGTTATTATTTTCTACTTATTGCCTTTGTTCTTTGATCCTATGTTTTTCTTCCACTCTTTTTCTGCCTTTTGTGGTTTTAAATGAGAATTTTATATTATTTCATTTTCTCTCCTTTCTTAGGATAACAGTTATACTTCTTTTTCTTTATTTTGATTTTTCTTTATTTTTAAACTCTTTAAATGGTTACCCTAGAATTTGCAATATACATTTACAACTAATGCAAGCCCACCTTTAACTAACACTATACTGCTTCATAAGTATGGCAAATACCTTATAATAGCAAAATTTCCTCCTCCCATTCCTTGTATCATTACTTTTATTCATTTAACTTACATATAAGTATATATATTATATGCTAAATATGTATATGCATACATAATGAATTATATTGTTGCTATCTTATCTTTTAGGTGAGTAAAGATAATAAAAATAAAAGTTTCACCTTCACTTATTCCTTCTACATTGATTTTCCTTTATTAATGTAGATCTGAGTTTTTTTTTTTTTTTTTTTTTTTTAGAGACGGGGTCTCGCTCTTGGTCAGGCTGATTTCGAACTCCTGACCTTGAGCTATCCACCCGCCTCGGCCTCCCAGAGTGCTAGGATTACAGGCGTGAGCCACCGCGCCTGGCCCTAGATCTGAGTTTTTGACTGATATAATTTTCCTTCTCTTTGATAAACTTTTTAAAACATTTCTTGCAAGGTAGGTATACTGGCAACAAATTCTCTCAATTTTTCTCTATCTGAAAAAATCTATGTATTCCCTTAACTTTTGAAGGATAATTTCACAGAGTACAGAATTCTAAGTTGGTTTTTTTTTCTCTCAAAACTTTAAATATTTCACAACATTTTCTTCTTGCTTGCCAGTTTCTGTGGAGAAGTTGGATATGAAACAATTTTTATCTTTGCTCCTTTATAGAAAAGGTGGTTTTTCTGTTTGACTTCTTTCAAGATTTTTTCTTTATTTTTGATTTTCTGCAGTTTGAATGTGCTATGAGTAGTTGTAGCTTTTTGGCATTTATCCTGATTGGTGTTCTTTGAGCTTCCTGAATCTGTGGTTTGCTGCATTAATTTGGGGAAATCTCAGTCATTATCACTTCAACTATTTCTTCTATTCTTTTCTCTCTTTTTTCTTCTTCTGGTTTTCCATAACACATATGTTATACCTTTTGTAGTCCCACGGTTCTTGGATTTTTTTTTTCTCAATCTTTTTTCTCTTTGACTTTCAGTTTTAGAGATTCCTATTGAGATATCCTCAAGCTTAGAGATTCTTTCTTCATCTGTGTCCAGTCTATTAATAAGCCCATAAAAAGTATTATTCCTTTTTGTTCTAGTATTTTTGACTTTTAGCATTTCTTTTACATTCTTTCTTAGAATTTCCACCTCTGCTTACATTGCCCATCTGTTCTTACATACTGTCTACTTTAATCAGTAAAGACTTTAGTATATGAATCCTATTAATGGTTGTTTCAAATTCTCGGTCTGATAATCCTATCATCCTTGCCATATCTCAGTCTTGTTCTGATGCTTTCTTTGTCTCTTGAAACTGAGTTTTTGTCTTTTAGTATGGCTTGTAATTTTTTCCTGATAGTCAGATGTGAGATTAAGACATGATGCCAGTAAGTAGGCCTTTAGTAATGTGGTGGTAAGTGTGGGAAGAGGAAAATATTTAGTAATCCTATGATTAGGTCTCAGTCTATTAGTGAGCTTGTGCCTCTGGACTGTGAACTTCACCAGTGCTTCTCAGTTTTATTTTATTCACCCTCTTAAGTGGTACATGATGGCTATAGGTGTCTGGAGTTGGGTATTTCCCTTCCCCTGGGTCAGTTAGACTCAGAAAAACACTTAAATAGTTTAGGCTCTGATGAAATATTTGCTCTTAGGGGAAGGCCTTGCTAAGAAGAACAGAATGTTCTGGTGTATTTTAAAATGATTTGTTTTTCTTCCTCTCCCAGAAACACAAGGAGATTTTTCTTTGACATTCAGTGTGAGAATATGGAGGCAAAACTCACAAAAATGTGGGGGTCCTGCCTATGGTTGAGTCTCCCTAGAGTTTTTAACTCTGAGACTTGTCCACACTGAACCTATGGTAATTCATCAATTATAGTTTAGGTTTTCCTACTCTCATACCTCCCATGGAAGTTTCTGCTCTTGAGCTTCTGTTCTGGTGAATTGTGATCCTCTGTGTTTGACTGTCTTTCCAATTTTGCAGGTATCAGTTTGTCCTGTGACATCACTTTTCTAGTGTTTCTAGGAAGAGTTGTTAATTTTCAGGGTTTTTCCCCCCAGCTTTTTATTTGTTATTAGGACAGAGCAGTGATTTCTAAGCTCCTTACATGCTGGACTGGAAACCAGAAGTCAACTTGGCTCTTTTTACTCAGCATAATTCTCTGGCAATTCATCCAGGTTGTTGTGTATAGCAATAGTTTATTTCTTTTCAATTCTGAGTAGTATTCTATGCATGTGTCACATGTTAGAAAAATTATTCACTCACTGAAAGATGTTTCAAGTTTTTGGCTTTAATAAAAAAAGCTGCTATGCTCATAAATATTGATATGTGGGCTTTTGTAGAAAAATATTTTCATTTCTCTGGATAGAGTGCAATTGCTGGGTTGTATGACAGCTGCATGTTTAGTTTTATAGGAAACTGCCAAACTTTTTCAGATTGGCTGTGCCATTGTATACTCCCATCATTATCATTACTTTTTATTTTAGCTATACTGATAGGTATGTAGTGATATCTCATGTGGATTTAATTTGGATTTCACTAATGGTTAATGGTGTTGAACATCTTTTCATGTGCTTATTTGCCATCTTTATATTCTCTTGGAAAAATGTCTCTTTATGTATTTTGCTCATTTTCCAATTGAATTATTTATTTACTTATTTTGTTTAGTTTTGAGAGTTCTTTATATATCTAGATACTAGTCATTTATCAGAACTTTGTTTGTAAATACTTTCTCTCAGGCTGTAGAACATTTGGTAGGGTCTTCTGTAGAGTAAAAGTTTTTAATTTTGATGAAGTTCAATTTGTCACTTTTCCTTTTTTGAATTGTGATTTTGGTGTTATTTAGAAGCTCTTCGCCTAGGCCTGGATCCCAAAGATTTTCTCCTGTTTTAAAAATAGTTTTGTAGTTTTATGGTTTACATTTAATTCTATGATCCTTTTGGATAAATTTTTTTAATAAAGTGTGAGACTTGGATTGAGGTTCACTTTGCCTCTGTGTGTCCAGTGGTTCCAATACCATTTGTTGAATAGGCTATCTTTCCTCTATAAATTGCTTTTGCCCCTTCATCAATAAACAGTTGGGCCTATTTGTGTAGGTTTATTTCTGGGTTCCCTATTATGTTCCATTGATTCATGTGTTTTTCCCTTTGCCAATGCCACACAGTATTTATTACTGTAGCTATATAATAAGTCTTGGAATTGGTAGATGGCCTCCTCTTAATTATTTTTATTTTAAAAAATTTCTTTAGTTATTCTAGTTCCTTTACCTTTTCATATAAATTTCTTGAATAATCTTCTATTTCTACAAAAATCTTTAATAGTATTTTGATAAGAATTATGTTAAATCTGTATATAAATTTGAGAATTGACATCTTTACCATGTTTAGTTTTCTAATCCATGAACATTGTATTTCTGTTCATTTATTTAGGTATTTTTTCTTTCACCAGCATTTTGTAGTTTTTAGCATAAAAGTTCTGTACAGGTTTTTTTAGATTTACACCCAAGTATTTATTTTTCTCAGCAATTGTAAGTGGTATTGTATTTTTAGTTTTGATATCTATGTGTTTATAGCTAGTATATAGAAATCTAATTGATTTTTATGATGTTTATCTTGTATTTACAAGCTCACTGAAGTCATTAATTCTAGGAGTTTTTTAAAAAGTAGGTTACTTGGCATTTTCAACATATATAATAATGTCATCTGCAAATAGGGGCAGTTTTATTTCTTCATTTTGGAGCTGTATGAATTTCATTTCCTTTTCTTGCCTTATCACACTGGCTAGAACTTTCAGCAGTATGTTGAATAAGAGTAGTGGGCATCTTTACCTTGTTCTCAACTTGATAGCATGGAGGGTGTTAGCATTAATTCTTTACCATTGAGTAGGCTGTAGGCTTTTTGTAGATACTTTTTATTGAGTTGAGGAAGATTACCTCTATTTCTAGTTTTTTATCATGAGTGGTGTTGAATTTTGTCAAATGCTTTTTCTGTATTAATTGATATTATGATTATAAAATTTTTCTTTAGTCTGTTAATATAGTGGATGACATTGACTAGGTGTGAATTGAATCAGCCTTGCAAATCTACTCAGTCATGAATCAACCCTACTCAGTCATGTGTATAATTCTTTCATGCATTGCTGAATTCTATTTGCTAATATTTTCTTAAGGATTTGGGCATTTATATTCATGAGGAATACTGGTGTGTAGTTTTCTTTTTTTGTACTATCTTTACCTGGTTTTGGTATCAAGGTAATGCTAACTTCATTAAATAAGTTGAGAAGCATGTCCTACTTTTCTATTTTCTGGAAGAGATTGTATAGAATTGGTATAAATTTTTCTTTAAATGTTTGGTAGAATTCTCCATTGAAACCAACTGGGCCTGGAAATTTCTTTTTTGGGAATTTTAAAGTTATAAATTCAATTTCCTTAATAGTTGTAGCATTATTTAAATTATTTATTTCATATTGGGTGAATTGTGAGTTTGTGTTTTTCAAGAAATTAGTCCATTTGATCTAAGATTTTAAATTTATGCAAGCAAAATTGTTTTTATTATTCCCTTATTATTCTATTGATATTTGTGAGATCTGTAACAATGTCCTCTATTTCACTTATGATATTATTATTATTTTATTTTTATTTATTTTTATTTCAGCATGTTACGGAGGTACAAATATTACGGTTACATATATTGCCCATGTCCCCCCTCTCCCCTCAAGGCAGAGCTTAAAGCGTGACCATCCCCCAAACATTGCACATCTCACTCATTATGTTTGTATATATTCATCCCCTCCTCCCCGCTCCCACCCGCCTGACATCGATAAATGTTATTCCTATATGTCCACTTAGGTGTTGATCCGTTAATACTTATTTGTTGGTGAGTACATGTGGTGCTTGTTTTTCCATTCTTGAGATACTTCACTTAGTAGAATGGGTTCCAGCTGTATCCAGGAAAATACAAGAGGTACTATATCACCATCATTTCTTAAAGCTGAATAGTATTCCATGGTATACATATACCACATTTTATTAATCCACTCATGTATTGATGGGCACCTAGGGTGTTTCCACAACTTTGCAATTGTGAACTGTGCTGCTATAAACATTCAAGGGCAGGTGTCTTTTTCATAGAGTGACTTTTGTTCTTTTGGGTAGATGCCCAGTAATGGGATTGCTGGATCAAATGGTAGATCTACTTGTATCATTTTAAGATATCTCCATATTGCTTCCCACAGATGCTGAACTAGTTTTCAGTCCCACCAGCAGTGTGTGAGTGTTCCTATTTCTCCGCATCCATGCCAACATTTATTGTTTGGGGACTTTTTTTTCCTTTCAGCATATTATGGGGGTACAAATATTATGGTTATGTATATTGCCCATGCCCCCCCTCCCCCCTCGAGGCAGAGCTTCAAGCATGACCATCCCCCAAACGTTGCACATCTTACTCATTATGTTTGTATATGTTTGTATATACCCATCCCCTCCTCCCCCCCTCACCCGCCCGACACCCAATAAATGTTATTCCTGTATGTCCACTTAGGTGTTGATCCATTAATACCTATTTGCTGGTGAGTACATCCATGCCAACGTTTATTGTTTGGGGACTTTTTGATAAAGGCCATTCTTACCAGAGATA
>VBSM01000639.1:4865605-4897565 GCA_008086735.1 Cheirogaleus medius | reverse complement strand
TTGGGATCAGTCTGTTCTTCTTTTTCCAGCTCTTTGAGACGATTCATTAGGTTGCCTATTTTTTGACTTTTGGATATAGGCATTTATGGAAATAAACTTTCCTCTCAGGACTGCTTAGGTGTGTCCCACAGGTTTTGATAACTTGTGTTTTCTTTGTCATTTAGTTCAAAGAATCTTTTGATTTCCATCTTGATTTCCTCATTTATGAAGTGATCATTCAGCAGAAGCTTGTTTAGTTTCCATGACTTTGTGTAGAAATGCGAGTTCCTGTTAAGGTTCATTTCTACATTTATTCCATTGTGATCTGAAAAGATACATGGTATAATTTCTATTTTTTTAAATTGTTTGAAACATGCTTTGTGTACTAGCATATGATCAATCTTAGAGAATGACCCAGGAGCTGATGAGAACATATATTGAGTGGTTTGGGGGTAGAATGTCCTGTGAATGTCAGTCAAGCCCATTTTTTTTAGAGTTCTGTTTAAGTCCATTATTTCTTTGTTGATTTTCTGTTTGGAGGATCTGTCCTGTGCTGTCAGTGGGATATTAAAGTCTCCAACTATTATGGTGTTGTTGTTTATCCATTTGTTTAGATCAAGTAGAGTTTGCTTTATGAATCTGGGTGCAGCTAGGTTGGGTGCATATATATTCAAAATTGTTTTGTCTTCTTGTTGAACTGTACCCTTCTCCATTATATCGTGACCTTGTCTTTTATTACTTTTGGTAGTTTAAAAACGAAGTTATCTGTAATCAGCACTGCCATGCCAGCTTTCTTTTGGCTTCTGTTTGCTTGGAATATTGTTCTCCACCCCTTTACCTTTAGTCTAACTGCATCCTTGCAGGTTAGATGTGTTTCCTGAAGGCAGCAGACACTTGGCTCATATTTTTTTATCCATTCGTCCAGCCTATGTCTCTTGAGTGGGGAGTTCAAGCCATTCACATTTATTGAGATAATTGATAGGTGGGGCAGATTTCTGTTCATTATGTTGGGTTGAACTTTGTTGCTTTGTTTTCTCTTTTGAGCTATTGTGGTATCTGGGCTCTGATCTTTAGCTTTTGAGTAGATTTACATTAGTGAGTATTTATTGTGCTGATCCGTGGGTAACACTGTTTTGCATACTTCTTGGAGGGCTGGTCTTGTCTTGGTGAATTCCCTCAGTCATTGCTTATCTGAGAATGTCTTGATTTCTCCTTCGTATACAAAACTTAGTTTTGCAGGGAATAAGATTCTAGGTTGGGCATTATTCTGTTTCATAAGAGTGAGAATGGGGCCCCAGTCTGTCCTTGCTTGTAGAGTTTCAGTAGAGAAGTCTGGCATTATTCGGATTGACTTTCCTTTGTATGTTACTTGCTTCTTTCATCTTACAGCTCGTAGAAGAGCCTCTTTAGTTGATATTTTGGTCAGTCTGATGACTGCATGTTGTGACGTCTTCCTGTTTTCATTGAATCTCCCAGGGGTCCTTTGAGCTTCTTGAACTTGTTTATTGAGATTTTTACCAAGGCCGGGGAAATTTTCCTCTATTATATCTTCAAATAGCTTATCCAACCCTTGAGAGTTTTCTTGTTCCTCTTGGGGTAACCCTATAACTCTCACATTAGGTTTCTTCACATAATCCCACATCTCTTGTAGGCTTTGTTCTTTTCTCTTATTTCTCTGCTCTATCTCTGTTACTGATTTATTTAATTGGAAGGTATTATCTTCAATCTCTGAGATTCTTTCTTCTGTTTTATCTACCATGTTCCTGAGGCTTTTCACTGTGTTTTGTAGTTCCCTGAATTGATTTTTCATTTCCAGGGGTTCAGTTAGATTTTTCTTCATTATTTCAATTTCTTTAGTGAATTTTTGTTCCAGGTCCTGGAATCTTTTTGCATTTTCTTTGTGTTGGTTATCCAGTTGGTCTTCTAAGTCACTGAATTTTCTTACAAGCCACATTTGAAATTTTCCTTCTGTCATTTTGGTGTTCTGATTTTGATTGATGTCCATTTCTAAGGGGCTGGTGTTCCTCTTTGGTGGTAGGCTTTCCATTTTGGTCTTCATATTTCCAGAGTTCCTTCGCTGATTTCTTCTCATCTGGATCAGTTGTTGCTTCTTACTTTTAGGTTTTCGTTTGGATAATGACATGCCCTGTTTAGTCTCTGAGACAGTAGGTGGTGTTTGTGGGTGAGATTCCACCACACCCTGTATGATGAGTCAGTAGATGCCATAAAAGGGTGTGCAGAATGACCTCCCTGTCAGTAGGTGGCGCTTGCTGGAAGGAGCAGGCTAAACTGCAGTTTTTGGGTCCTGTAACCAGCTCTTGTTCCTCTGGAGAGGCACTCTAGTGCCTCAGGTGGTGGGTGGGGCCCTGGAACTTCCAGGTGTGTTCTTATTCTCCACTTTAGTGAGGGCTGGTCTGGGAGTGAGTCTGGGCGGAGCTGGGTTGGGGAAGCCTGCCCTCAAGCACCACAAATGCTTTTAGCAGGTGTCAAAGTCCTATTCTCTGCTTCCCGGAAAAGCTGTCAGGGAGGGTCTGGGATGGCCCCACTCAGTCAGAAAGTCTGCATGTGGGGGTGGGGCTGTCTGAGACCTGCAGTCTGGAGCAGGCCTTGCTCCTTTCCACCCTCCCCAACTCCGCAGCTTCTCCTGGGCCTCCGCCAGTAGGCCAGACTTCACGCCACCGGGTCTCCCCTGGCTGTGAGGCAGACTGGGAGGTTCCCTGCACTGGGTTGCCACCTGCACTGGGCACATGGTCCCCCTTTGGGAGCAGGGTTGCCCTCAAGCACGCTGATCTGCCCCTGAAGGCACACACGCCTTAGTAGGCTCGTTCCTGAATATCCCTTCTGTGCCCCGGGCAATGCGAGACCTGGGTGCGTGGATCTGGTCTGCAGGTCTGACCTCTGGGCCCCAGAGTTCAATCCCTGACCCCACCAGAGAGAGGAGTGCCAGTCCTAATTCCTCCATGGGGAGCCTAAGCTGGGTCGATGTCTCTTAGCCTCAGGGTCTGCCCCATTCTCTTGGAATCACCAGGCCAGCAGCACCTGGGAGGGCTGTCAGGTAGGGAGCTCCCCGTCTGAGTACCCCTCAGTCAGCTGTAGGGCCCCAAAAGGGAAGGTCCCGTTTCCTGGAGATGCCTCCAGCTGGTGGCTATATTGTCTCTCTTGGTAGCTGTGGATAGGGACGGGGGAGGGGAGAGTATAGCAATATGGCGCCTGCCACGTGGTCGGGTCTGTGCACACGGAGGTGCCCCAAGGGAGTTGGGAGTCTGGTGCTGCGTCCGCTACAGGCTTACCACTCACTGGCAGCGCCGTCTCTAGGCTGGTGTCCGCAGGTCTCTCCAACTGCTGGGGAGCCCACCAGCAGTCTGAGATGCAAGGGAGGGGAAGTTAATCACTCCACCTACCCTTGCTGCTGGTCTCCAAGCTGCTCAGGAGGCCTCTTCTTCCAGTTCTCCTCTACAACCTCCTCCCGTGGAGTCTCCCGTAGTCTCCGGTACCCCTCCTTCCAATCCTCGTCCAATGTATGGGCATCTGCTTGCTTCTTTCTTCTAATTTTTTCTAGAAGCTGTCTTTTCTGCAGAGACACTCTGTCTGGTGGTGTTTCTTGTCCACCATCTTGCTCTGCCCTCCCATTTATGAGATTATTAATTTGTGTTTTCTTTCCTTTTTTCATTTTTAGTCTTCTTAAAGGTTTGTCAATTTTATTGATCTTTTCAAAGAACTAGTTTTTTGTTTCATTGATTTTATCTATTCTTTTTTAAGTTTTCAATTTTATTGATTTCTACTGTTCTCTTTATTATTTCCTTCCTTCCACTTGCTTTGGGCTTTTATTGCTGTTTTTTCCATAGGTTCTTGAGGTGGGAGCTTATTGATTTGCGACTTATACTTTTTTCTAGTGTATTGTTTAGTTATTCTTCCTTTTTTTTTTTTCGGTATAGACAGGGTCTTGCTCTGTCTCCCAGGTTGGACAGCAGTGGCACAATCATAGCTCACTGTAACTTTGAACTCTGGGGCTCACGCGATCCTCCTGCCTCAGCTTCCTGAGGAGCTAGGACTATAGATAGGCACATGCCACCATGTCCAACTAATTTTTTTAAGAGATGGGGTCTTGCTATGTTGCCCAGGCTGGTCTCAAACTCCTGGCCTCAAGCTATCCTCTCACCTCAACCTTCCAAAGTGCAGGGATTACAGGCATGAGCCACTCTGACTGACCATCATTTAGTTCTATAAATTTCCCTCAAGGCACTGCTTTAACTGTGTCCCACAAATTTTAATATGTTGTATTTTCATTTTCCTTCTGTTAATTGTCTTTTTTGATTTCCCTTGAGACTTTCTCTTTGATTTATGGGTTATTTAGAAATGCATTGTTTGTTTTCCTATTATCGTTCTGCTATTAATTTCTAGTTTGATTTCACTGTGATTAGAGAATACAGTCTATTTAGTTTCAGTTTTTAAAAATTTGTTGAGGTTTGTTTTATTGTCCAGGATATAGTCTATCTTGTATGTTCTGTGGGCACTTGAAAAGAATGTGAACTTTGCTTTTGTTGGGTGGAATGTTTTATAAATGTCAATTAGATCCTATTGATTTATGGTGGTATTAACTCTTTTATATTCTTGCTGATTTTCTGTCTAGTTTTTTTAAAAAATTAATTGTTGAAAGAGGGGCATTGAAGCCTTCAACAATAATTATAAATTTGTATATTTCTCCTTTCAGTTCTATCAGTTTTTTCTTCACATATTTTGCAGCTCTCTTGTTTGATGCATGCACATTTAAGATTGCTATGTCTCTTGGTATATTAACCCTATTATTATTATATAATGTCCCTCTCTGTCTCTAGCAATTTTCTTTGCTTAGAAGTCTACTTTATTTGATATTAATATAGCCACCTGTTTTCTTTTGATTAATATTTGCATGCTATTTTACATTCTTCTACTTTAAATATGCCTATATTTCTATATTTGAAGTATGTTTTAAACAACATTTAGTGTCATTTTTTTTTTTTGGAGACAGAGTCTCACTCTGTTGCCCAGACTAGAGTGCCGTGGCATCAGCCTAGCTCACAGCAACCTCAAACTCCTGGGCTCAAGCAATCCTCCCGCCTCAGCCTCCAGAGTAGCTGGGACTACAAGCATGCACCACCATGCCCAGCTAATTTTTTCTATATATTTTTAGTTGGCTGGCTGATTTCTTTCTATTTTTAGTAGAGATGGGGTCTTGCTCTTGCTCAGGCTGGTCTTGAACTCCTGACCTCAAGTGATCCACCTGCCTCAGCTTCCCAGAGTGCTAGGATTACAGGTGTGAGCCAAGGTGCCTGGCCTAGTGTCATGTTTTTAATCCAGTCTGCCAATATATGTCTTTTAATTGATATATTTAGACCATTTATATTTAATGTAATTATTAATACATTCAGGCTTAAATTGGCCATTTTATTTTTTGATATTTCCTCTCTGATTTTAGTTCTGTTTTCTTTCTCCTGCCTTCTTGTGGGTTACTTGAACTTTTTTTAGAATTGAGTTTTGACTTATCTGTAGTGTTTTTTATAGCATTCTTAGTGCTTGCTCTGGATATTACATGTGTATAAATAACTTGCAAGAATCTACTGATGTAGTTATTTTACCAGTTTGGATAGTATGTACAAATCTTACCTTCCTTTATATCCTTAGCCTTTCCTCATTTATAATATAATTGCATTAAATAGTTTTCTACATATATTTAAAATCACATCAGACTGTGTTACAATTTTTGCTTCAACTGTCAAACATTATTTAGAAAACTCAACAGGAAAAGGAATATATGTATTTACCCATATTTTCCCTATTTCCATCATTTTTCCTTCTTGATGTTCCAAGATTCTTTTATTATTCCCTTTTTGCTTGGAGAACTTCCTTTAGCCATTCTTTTATGGTAGACCTGTTGGTGACAAACTCTCTTCATTTTCACCTAATGATGTCTTGATTTTCCCTTCATTTCAGAATTCTGGAAGGATAGTTTTGTTGAGTGTAGAATGCTGGTTGACAATTCTTTTACTTCAGCACTTGATGAATCTTATGCCACTTCCTCATAGTCTTCATGGCATCTCTAAGAAATGCGTTGTTATTCAATTGTTTTCCCCCTCTACATAAAATGTCATGTCTCTCTTGTGGGATCTTTTCTTGGATTTTAGTTTTCAGAAGTTTTTCTATGATGTGTCTTGTTGTGGACTGCTTGTGTTTATCTTTTTGGGTTTCCTCAGGTTCTTGAATCTATATGTTTCTGTCTTTTGCTAAATTAGAAAGGTTTTCAGCCATTATTTCTTCAAGTATTTTTCAGTCCTGCCCTTTTCCTCCTCTCCTTTCAGGACTCTAATTACTTGAATGTTAGATTTTTTTTTTAATAATTCCACATATTCCTGAGTTCATGTCCATCTTTTTTCAGTCTATTTTCACTCTGTTGTTAATATCAAATATTTTTTATTGTTCTATCTTCAGGTTCATGAATTCTTTTGTATGTTCCCTCTGTTATGCTGTTGAGTCCATAAAGTGAGTTATAGTATTTTTCAGTTCTAAAATTTCCATTTGGTTCTTTATATCTTCTATTTCTTTTCTTAGACTTCCCATTTTTTTCACTTATCTCAAGCATTGTAGTATTTTTATAATGGTTGCTTTAAAATCTTTGTCAGATAATTCTAAAATCTCTATTATGTTGGTGTAGGTCTAGATGTCTTTTCCCACTCAAATTGTTTTCCTGTTTATTGGCATGATGAGTGATTTTTAGTGGAAACTTGTACATTTTGAGTATTATGTTATGAGACCCTGAATCTTATTTAAACCTTCTATTTCACTGTTTTTCCCCCCGTAGACACCATTCCAGCAGGGGAAGGGCACTGAGGCATTGCCAGGTGGAAGCAGGAGCTCAAGGCTGCCACTTGACCACTGATGAGAGGAGGTCCTCGTCACAGCAGGGTGGGTCACAGCCTTTTCTGTGATGTTTGGCTGGAAGAGAACAGTTATTGTCTAAAGGTTTTCTGTTTTGCCCGGCTGCTCCTTTCTTCGTCTAGAGAGGGCAGGCCTCTGTTGGGGTTTTATCTGTCTTCTCATCTATTGGCCATCTTCTTCAGGGCCACGTGTGGCATATTTGAAACAAAAAGAAATCCCGGGTTGCTCCCCACTGTGTTGTCCTGGCTGGCCACCTTCCCTCCACTGTGGGTGGAGAGTGCCCAGGGCTTTTAGCTGCACTTAGCAGGAGGAATAGGGAAAAGTCTGTCTACGCTATCCTTTCTGAAAGTGGAAATGCAGCACTCCTGTTGACGCCTCAAAATGGTTATCACAGTGATTTAAATTGAGACCTAGAATCCTGGAAAAAGGAAGCTTTAAAAATGTTTTAATTTAATTTTTTATACTTTATTAAGTGTATATGTGTTTACACTTAAGATTTAATAGCCAAGACCTGTGCAAGCTGCTTTACTAATGTCATATCATTTAAACCTCATAATCACCCTAGGGGCATTGCTGTTACCTTGAATTTACAGATCAGGATTCGGGGCTTGGGAGGCAGTTTGCCGAGGGTCGCCAGAGGGCAAGGGCAGGGCGGGGCTCTGAACCTGCGCCTGATGCAAAGCCTGAGACTCTAACCACTGGGTTTTTGTCTGGGCGGTCTGCCAGGCTGCTGGCTCACGGGTGGCTTGTTGGCTGAAGGTGTTACGGGGTTTGGCCACAATCTTCCTTGCTGTGGTCATTGGCACCTGTCAGGATCCCACTGACCAGGAAGGCGCGTGGGCGCGGTTCTTAGCCAGTCTGGTGGGCCCAGGATCTCAGGGCCTTCTCTAGCCCTTTCTAGTCTCCAACCCAAACAAGCAATTTCCCTTGGATGGAGTCTGTCCCATCTGCCTGCCTCGTGGGAACTTGGAGTTGTTTAAAGGTTTTGACCAGGTTATTCAAACTAGTGCCACCTTAGTTTGTACCCCTGAATGTCTACACTGGAAAGTAAGGAGCTCTTTGGCTGTGTGCACAAGTGGCTGTAAAGGGAGGTTTTCCCTGCTGGGTTTTCAGCTCAGGAGGCCTGGTTTAAAAACAAACATCAAACATTTGCCTTGGACCTTGACCAACTCCACCAGTCCCAGCAGGGGTGGGGAACCTGCAGCCTTAAGGCCACATGTGGCCTTCTGGGTCCTCTAGTGCAGTCTTTGGACTGAATCTAAACTTTACAGAACAAATCCTTTTATTAAAAGGGTGCAGCAGAGAAAGGTGAACCTTTTCTTGCCTCCTTTGGTGCTTAAAAAAGAACCGTCTTTAAATCAGAAGGCTGCAGGTCGCCCACACCTGGCCCTGGCTGGAGCGGAGAGCCCCCTCTTCTCACTGCTGCCTGTGTGGGGCCTGCTCCTTCTGGGGAAGGGGCTCGGCTGGGGTGGGGGCAGCTGCGGGGCCGACTGTTCTTGCCCCACACCTGGGGCCTGCACTAGCAACACAGACACAGAGTTCAGAATGTGTAAGTCCCTAGGGAATTTAGCCTAACTAACATGAAGGTGCTCGCTGATCCCCACTGTAACATTCTAGAATCTGCAATGAACCCATAGGTGGAAAGGATGGTGTTGAACTTGAGATGATGAAGAGCAATGGCTTTGGAATCAGAGACGTGTTAGTTCAATTTCAGCTTCACCTATAATTGTGTGTCATCTGGAAGGTTCCTTAAGGTCTTTGAGTTTCATTTTCCTCAGCTGTGAAGTGAGGATGACAATACCTGACTGCAGGGGAGTGCCTGGCATGCGGTAAGCAAGGAACAAACAGCCTCTGAATCAGTCAGGGTCTCCAGAAAAACAGAACCAATGGGTTTTACACATGCATACATACGTGCGTGCGCACACACACACACATATCACGTGTACATAGCTATAGACAAGTTATACAAGTTATACAGTTATACAAGAGGAGATTTATTGTGATAATTGGCTCATGTAATTAGGGAGGCCAAGAAGTCCTGTGATGGGCCACTTGCAACCTGGAGACCCAGGAAACCCAGTGGTGGAATTTGGTCTGAATCCGAAGGCCTGAGAGCTAGAGGACATGATGTTCAAGGGTAGGAGAAGATGGATGTCCCAGCTCAAGAAGAAAGAGAGCAAATCTGCCCTCCTCAGCCTTTTTGTTCTACTTGGGCCCTTGATGGATGGAATGAATGATGCTCACCTGCATTGGTGAGAGCTGCCAATCTCTTCCAGAAACATCCTCACAGGCACACTCAGAAATGACGTCTGAGCAGCTATGTAAGCATCCCTTAGCCCAGCCAAGTCGACACATAAAATTACCCATCACAGCCTCTGCACTGGATACTTTGAGTGCATACAAGTCATGGCATTATCACATTGCAACTTAATGTTCTTGTGACTCATTTGCCCTTTAAAATTATTCAGTGGGTGCAGTATTGCCTGCCCTAGAAGGAAAGTCCGTCAGGTACGTTTTTCAACACTCTAAATTCCTAATAGCCTCAGTTAAGAAACTGGACATTGGTCCAGTGCAAGATACTTAAAATGCTGAACTAGATTTAATGTTCGATCTCCTCCCTGCCCTTGGCTCGGGTGAGCCTAGGTGGGTGCCCCTGCAGCCAGCAGTGGAAGGGAGCTAGGGGGGCAGTTGAGAAGGAGCAGGGAGGAGAAGAGGAATTAGGAAAGCTGCACGTGGCTTTCCACTGTCTGGGTGTGCAGAGCACTCACTCTGGTGAGTTCTTCAGAGGTTCCCACCAGGCTCCCTTCTGCAGACCCCTTGACTCAGTGGCTGTATTAATATTTTTAATCTACAGGGACCATAAAGAAAAGAAACCCAGACAATCTTATTTCCTTTTTTCTTAAAAAAAAAATCAAATCATTTTGATCACTTCTTAGGGGTATTATGAAAGTGATGGTTTATTTAATGGAAATCAAAAGCCCAAATAATCTAAGGCAAAACATCGCTGTGAAGTGATGCATGGAAAACGGAAACGCTGTGTCAAGAAGGCACACATGGTGACGCACGCACGGTTACACACGCACGGCACCTTGGCCGGGGCAGTGCAGGTGAGGGGCAGCACACGGAAGCCACTGTGTAGCGTCACTGACGTGTTGCGTGTGGTAAGGCAATATTTGTCCGGTATCTTTGCCTGTGTCCACAGACTCATGCCCAGGTGGGTGGCTGCTTCTAGCTCCCCGCACAGACCCCAGTGGTCACACATCACTTCTGTCCTCTTGTGGCTGGGGCCTCAAACAGGCTGTGTAAGACATCTCCACCCTGCCCCTTTCTCCTGGGCTAGCTTCTGTGCCCCTAGAGACACCACGAACCCCTTGCCTGATGTCTGTGCAGCCACCTCCACCAGAGCCACATGCACCTTTGCTTTCTTGGGAGTGACTCACGCACAGGGTCTCTGTTTTCCAGGACAAGGACCTCAGTGCAGGTTTTCTGAGGAATCCCCTAGAAACCCCTTCTCAGTAGTCTTGAGGTTAGAGGTAACCCCAAGTGGAGGAGGGTATCTCTCCCCAGAAATCCCAAATCTTTCCCCACAATCCTCTGTCACCTTCCTATATCACTGATCTGTCCATGGGTCCCAGAATGGCACTTTCTTGGTACCAGAGTGGTGCAATTTCTTCTAGAATATTCACTTGTGAGGTCCACACATAGGGATTAGTCTCACATTCACAGTGGTACCAATTTTTATTATCTAGATTCCTCTGCTGAAACTTTAATTTTGGTATCCTTTTGTACACGTAATAGGCCCAGCTTTAAATCCTTTTGAAATTGTGGTAACACTCCCCCTCCTGGCTGAGTCCTGGTTGGTTTCCTCCCTCTTTGCCCTCTTAACAAGTGGCCAGGGTGTGGTGACCCCACAAGCACTGTTTGAGGCTTACCTTGTTCCCCACAACTTTGAAGAACTGGCCCCAGATGAATGGCAGTGGTCTTTGGTGCTGAACTCCAGGTCCACCAGGAGGTCCTCACAGACAGAGACTCAGATTCAAGTGGACATCTGCACAGACATGGGTGGCTGTGGATGGGCGTGACTCGGTGGACAGCGGCCAGGCCTCACATTGACTCTTCTGCCCCAGCAGAGCCTCGGTTCAGAGGTTGGCAAAATATCTGGTGTCTGGCCCAGGTCAGAATTGGGGGAGGCTGCAGTGAGAGGTTGGAGGGGGTGATGGTGGAGAAGGCCCTTCTCCAGGCTGCTGGCTCCCTGGGCCTCCCCAGGTGGCCTAGAGTCTTCAGGCTCCTTCCCTGCCTGGGCTCCTGCTTGCCTGCCTTTCTTACTAACTGGAGCCCGCTGGGGAAGAACCTCGCTGGGGACTGTCGGGGGAGAGGAGGGCAGGAGGTCAGAGGGATGGGCACAGTGCCCTTTTCCAGACTGCCCGTGGAAGCAGCTGGATGGAACCCCGACTGTTCCCCCTTGCTCCTCACTCGGCATGTCTCTGGTCGTGAAAGTCAGCCACAGTCTGAGCTCTGAGCTGGCCCGGGGAGCAGCCCTGTCCATCCTTCCCCATTTGGGCTGATGCCTGTGTGCTGGCTCCAACAGAGCACACACCTAGTTTTCAAGCTGGGGCTCAGGCCAAGTGGCCTAGTCTCCCCTGCAGCCTCCACGTGGCTCCAGCGGGTGATTTATGGCTGCCCATTAACTCCATTTAAGTGGCTCGGCTCGGGAACATCTGATCTGTGGTGGAGCAAGCTGTGGTGTTTGCAGGGACATATGGTCAGACTTTTCTGCGGACAGATCAGGCTCATGAAGGGACAGATGTCTGGACTTTTGCTGCCTGGGAAAAGTCAGGCTCCCTCCTAACTCATCAGAAGGCAAAGCAGACCTTCTCTTTGCTTCAGCCATTGCCCATGGTGTGGCAGGGTCCTGGGGCTCTGCCTGGCCCTCTCGCTGCCAGTGCCTGCCCTCGATTCTGGTTCTCTTGGAGGAAGGGTGATCAGAAGTCTAGACCAGTGGTTCTTAAACCTGGCGGGCTTGGGGAAACACAGATTACTGGGTCTCATCCCCAGAATTTCTGATTCAGTAGGCTAGGCTAGAGGCCAACAATGTGCATTTCTAACAAGTCCCCAGGTGATGCTGATGCTGTTGGTCTGGGAGCCACACTTTGAGAACCACCAGTCCAGGCCAGGCCTAGTGCTGGGCCCCTCCTAGGGAAGGTTAGAGAGCAGTCAGGGCTGAGGTGGAGGACTGATTGGCTTTAGGCCAGGGAGATGAAAGATTTAGTCAAGAAAGCTTTGAGATGCTGAGTTCCAAGCAGAGATTTCACGGACTCAGATTGCCAGATGCCAGGTTGCTCTGGAGCGTAGATCTCGCAAGGTCCAGAGTGGGCTTGAGGCAAATTGTGCTGATTGATTTAACACATTAACTGTCATGTGAGTTGTATTTGATTCACGGTAGTTTTGACCCTGGTGCCTTGTGAAGCATATGTAACTCACATGTCTCTACCTTGGGAGCTGCATGAACTATTTTTTAAGTTGCATATGACTCATGCACAGAAAACAATAAAAAATAATTTCATTAAATTAGAAAGGATCGTTTTGTTTTAGAAGTTTTCATTCTATTTTCATAATAAAAGACTGTGGCCCCAAGAAAATTTTTTTTTCTAGTTAAGTGAGAATCAGCCCCAGATCAGTCTGAGACATGAATCTGAGAACCCAAACAGCAGAACCGGGGTAGAGAGACATGGTGCCTGCGGTGGCTGTCTGGGTTTCCGGGTAGCCTGCCCCATGAACCCCGTGGGAAGATGTTGGATCATCTGATGGAAGGATTGTCTTCTGGATGGGCCAAGGGACCTCACTGTTGGCTCCAAAACTCTGCTCCTGATGGTTCTCTGCTTTTGGACACCTCCCTGTCTCCTTCCACCAGCCCCACCCCTCAGGATGAAGGGCGGCACTGCTTTCTCATTGCCACCTGCGATGAGGAACCAGGTTCGAAGAACCAGCTCCCAATCTAATCTGCAAGCTCCTGCACTGGGCCCGAGGGCTTGACAAGGTGGCCGAGTCCACCGCATGTGTGTCTCATCTTGATCATGAGCTTTAGGGGACCTATGTCTTTGTCCTTGGTTAGCAAAGTGCAAGGTGCAGTTCAGGCTGAAGCTGAAAACAGTGGTGCAGTGATTCGAAGCCGCAGCAGTGCTTGTGCAAAAGGGAGGAGATGAAATCTGAGCCTACGGGGCTTCTCATCTCTCAGCAGAGCTGAAGGAGCAGGGCGGGGCTCTGGCTGTGGACCAGCACACAGAAGGTTGGCCCTGGGAGAGATGGACATCTTGAAAAGTGACACTGCTCGGCAATCCATCCTTGAAAGCTTCCCACCAGGCACTTGGGGAGGCCGTGTGAGGACACTCCTCTGCTTGCAGGAGCTCCCTCTGCCCTCCTTCCCTGCTCTTTCGAATGCCTCCTCCACCCACCCACCCACCCACCCAGCCTTTTGGGCTTTGGTAATTCTCCCTTCCCCAGCTGCTAGCCCTGGGGAGTGGAGTTTGTGGCCAGGATGGAAATTCATGAGGGTGAGGGCCAGGGGGGGACGGGCACAAAGTCCATTCTGTGTTTGCATTTGGTGTAGCTGAGGATTGCAGAGCAAGAGAAACCACACAGGAGAAAAGCAACTTGGCCAAGGTAGCTCTTGGTTGGCAGAGCTGGGATTTGATTCCAGGCACCCACGGCTCTGGCTCCAGAGCGTGGACCCCGTTAGCTCCACCTTGTCTGAGCTGTCCTCTGAGGCTCTCCTGAGGGCCGCCCATAGGCGCTGGGGTGGCAGGAGGGCTATTGCGCCTTTGCATGCAAGTTGTCTGCACCTGTATGAGTGTTCAGAGTCTGCTATCTCTGCATATGTGCCTGCCAGGGTTCAATCAGGGAAGCAGAGCCACTGCGCGTTACAGGGTAAGAGACTTCCTATAGGAAGGAGTCCTTACACGAGACGGGGGGAGCTGGGCAGAGTGGGGAGTGGTCAGTTTGAAAGGCTGAGTTGCCCAAGTGGCCACCCAAAGGGGGATCTGGGGAGAGTTGACAGGAGGCCAAGCACCGGGTGATGGCCCAGAGCCCCCATGGGAGGGCAGGGCCAGTATTCATGGATGAGCAGCCAGGAGGGTCCCATGGCTCTGCCTGTCCTCTCTTTGGTTCTCACGGAAGGAGGGAGGTCAGACATGTGGACCATCTCCACCACTCTGCAGCTCCCTGTCACAGTGTGGAATCTCACCCTTGATGAAGTGATGGCCTCTGATACACTTGTGCCTCCAAAGGCATTGCAAGCCCCACTTTGGGCCAACTCTAGGATTCTCGGAAATAGCCCAGTATAGCCAAGCTATCAATAGAACGATCACCACAACATATTTTGAGTTTCTAGGTTAATGGCCTTTAATTCCCTCCTGCTTGCATTCACTGGCTACAAAGCCTTCCACCAGAGAGGAGGAAGAGAGGAGATGCTAGGGGCTCCAAAACAAACAAACAAACAAACAAACAAACAAAAAAAACCACCTAACCAAAAATCTCTGGAAGAAGTTCTCTGCCTGTAACTGAGGTTAACAATTCTTCCTTAGCAGGCAAAGTCCTCATGCCAGCCATGCGAAGACTCTGTCCTGAGCCTGCAACCAGGGTAATGCAATGCCCTCGGTTGCCCCAGTTCTGAGTCGCAGCTGCTGTCCCAGCATAACCGTTGACCCTGCCTCCTTGCATTCCCATGGGTTTGCGGTTGGGATGACAAGCTGCACACAGTCGCTGGGCCTGCCGCTCAACACTGAGCTTGCACTTGGGGGTAGATGAGAAGGGCGAGGGAGCTGAGGGCAGAGGAACTGGGGCTGCTGGGGTTCCTCCAGCCCCCCACCTCCCGCCTTTGTCACCCCCGGGTAACCCTGGGGAGGAAGTAACCAGGCTGCCATAAGACCTGGAGCTGTAAGGGGGAGGAAAACAGAAGAGCTTCCCTGTCCTGCTGTCCCTCTGCTTCCCAGGAACTTCAGGAAAATTCCTGCCAGTGTTTCTGCCCTTCTAGCCCCCAGTGCCTGGGTTTGGTGTTTGCTCTGCTGAGGGATGCGCTGGCTAACGTGACATGGCTCAGTGCTGCCAGCAACCTCAGCTTGTCCTGAGGCTGACAGGCCCAGGGCCGCCCAAGGTCTCAGGCTGCACTTGCTTCCGGGACCATCTGCAGAGTGTTGCTGCAAGGGGAGGGGAAGGCCCAGAGGAGGCCAAGGCAGAGCAAGGTGTCTGGGGACACCGTAATCTGCAGGGCACAATGCTCCCTCCAGGAGGAAGGGTCCCATGTGCCTGACCTCCGCGGGACCCCACAGAGCACAGATATTTTGGTAGGTCCTTCTGAGGAGGTGGGGTGTGGCCGCTGGCCTCTCTGGCGGGGAGGAGCTAACTGAGAGTGGTTTCTGCCTGCACAGCTCCTTACCTTCTTCTCCTTTGGCGGCTCTGCCTGGCCTCGCACAGAGCCCGACCCTCTGCTGCAGTAGCAGCCCCGCCTTGTCTCTGAGCTCTGGCCTTCACCGGCTGTGTGGTTTTAGATCACTTACTTAACTTCTCTGAGCCAGGGGAGCTCCTCCTCATCACATGGGGGAGGGTAATAATCACCCTGCACGTTGCTGTCTAGATTAAGTCCCTGCATAATGCCTGGCACATGGAAAGGCTCAGTCGCTGTCTCCTTGCTGCTCAAGGCCATTTGCTTAATTCAGTTTCAGTTCAGCAGGTGAGCCGGGCATAGCTCTAGCGGAGAATTGTGCTTTAATGAAGTCAGCGGTTAATTGAAATTCAAGGCTTTTAACATCTATTTCCTTCAGGTCACCGGTTGAAGACATGAATGAAGAGACCACGAGCTTTGTCAAAGGTGTTGTATGCGAATGTGTCTTAGAAACGTTCCAGCTCTTGCAGGAGAAAGCAGTCCTCCGGTACTGTAGAAACAGCAGGGTTGGGTCCAGATAAGTGCTGTGATCAGCGGAGAGAAAGCTCAGCCTTGTGTGGGGGAGGAGGTTGCGGCCTGGGGCAAGTGACTGACCCTGCTGAGCCTCACCTCCTTCTCTGTGCAGCTGTGGTGACGATGCCTGCCTCCCAGGGTGACTATAAATATTAGGATATCGTTCATACAAGTCACCTAACAAGGTGCCTGACACGGAGCAATCACGCAACCGTGACTCCTGCTGTTGACATTCGGGTGTTTGTCCTCGGCCGAACCCCACACGCAGCTCAGCTGTTCTGCCCCGCACCCTCTAAGTAGTTCTGGCTCATCTCACTTGTCGTCTTCCCTGGGTCACTCTGGTCACCTGACATGCTTTCCAGGCACCCCTTTCCCTGCCCAAATGCTTTAAGACCCCACTGGAGCCTCTTCTCCCCCTGAAGACCTCCCAAATTCACCTCCTGAGTTCCTTCCTTTGCTTGGCACTCGCTGCCTGCTGCTCAGAGTTAGCGTGTGCCTTCCGAGGGCACACGTGGTCTCCTCTCTCCCGTGGACAGCCAGATGTTCGTAGATGTGAAGTCTTTCTTTCCCATCTCCTCCTAGCCCCAGTGCTGGGTCCTGCACACGGTGCTATCTGGTGACAGCTTACGGAGCGTCAGGCACAGCCTCCCTCCTAGACCCAAGCCTTTGTGGGAAGACAAACTTGAGAACCGTTGAGTGTTTATCCCGCAGATCCATCTATTTCCCCACAATATGCCCAAGACTGCGTCTGTCCTACCCTCCCCCTCATTTCCCAACATGCAGTTCTGGGGGGTGCAGAAACCTGAAGGATGGGGGACCCCAGGGTCTGAGTAGGCAGCTGAAAGCTGCATTTCCGCATTCAGGAGCCTGATGCTGGAGGTATGAACATCTTTCCCGGGCAAAATGTTGGCCCTAGAGCAAAGCTCGGTGGCCACCCTTTGGCTTTCTTTGGCATTTAGGCCTGGTGTCTGCAAGCATCCGAGGCTGTGGTGGGTGTGTGCAGCATGCAGAGAGGGGTGAGGGAGGGAGCAAGGTGGGGCCACCCTTCACCCGGGTGAACCCCTGAGTTTGACGGAGCGGCGATAGGGGAACTGCATGAACATGTTTTTAGCTATAGCATGCTTCCTTCAAACTTAGCTTACTTAGAAGTCTGCATATAAAACGAACCAAGGTGGAGCTGTCTGGGTGAACCTGAGGCTGAGAGGCTTGAGGAAACTCCACCAAGCCTATGGTCTGAACTCTTGATACCACAAACCTCATTCTTGCCAAAAAAGGAGGGATACTAGTGTTTTTTTTTTTTTTTCTTTTGAAAGTACTTTGCCTGGATAGGACCTGATATTTAGTGCACACTTGAATTTCTCATCATTCTAAGAAGTTGTGCAGCCTGAAGGTCACATTCCTGCTTTAGGCTCCTGCCCCTCCCTTCTGCCTGTGAACGTGATGTCGGGTGGGCGGGAGCTTCTGCAGATGGGAAGCCGCAGTGTTGAGGGCGCTGCGCACTCAGCAGCCTTGTTTCCGTCTGGGGTGGGGGCAGCAGGATACCCCCGAGAGGGGCTGCCAGGTGTCGAGTGGTGTGTGCGGTGTAGCGATGTGGGTGTCTGCGTGAGGCCTGGGTGGGCAGAGGCCTGAGGGGAAGAGTGTGCGCGTCCTTCTGTGTGTGGTCTTTCTCGCCTCACAGCCACGGAGGCTCTGGTTTGGATGTGACTCTCAGCGCGGGAGGCTTTTGGGCTGCTTCCAGCGGTGCTGGTTGGTGTTGAAGGGCGCTGGGTGACGGCTGTGGGAATGGCACCAGCCTGCCTGGCCTTGGAGGTGGCTGGTTTTCCTCCACGTCCCTGGGTGTGGGCAGTGGTGTCACAAGCTGTGTGGGAAAGCAGGGCCGCCCGGGGTGGAGCACGGGACAGCATGGGGTAGCCTGGGAGGGGTTGGGGAGGGAGGCAGGCGTGGGAGTCTTGGAGAATAAGGAGAAAAGGCTTTGAAAACCGGGATAAGGCATAGGCGTTTCTCCAGCACTTGGCTGTCTTTATCTCTTCAAATTAAAGCCAGGCCTTTATCGAAACGTCCCACTGAGGATTCTGCTGAGAAATTACAAAGGCTGGGGAGGATTGGGTAGTGAGTTGGACTGTTCTGCCTCAGTTGATAGTGTGTATGCTAGGCTGGGCAACACAGCATTTTTGTGTTTGTTCATTCATCAACTAATTACTGAGTACCTATGGTGTCCCAAACCCTGGCTTAAGGGAGACAAAATACAAGTCATGCTCCTTGCTCTCAAATAGCTCATTGTCTGGTAGAGAATGCAGATAAACACACAGATGGTGATATGATAGCGTCTCATATTATCCATGCTGATAAACATCAGTAGTATGCTATTGATATACTATCCTTGGAGATTCATATAAAATATATAATATACTAAATAATATATGCATTACATGAAAGGTAAAGGACAATGGCAAAGTAGTTGGAGATTACATATATATTAGATATTACATATCCAACTCTTATGTATATAATATATACCTCCAAGTACTTTGCCCTTGTCCCTCACCTCTACTAACTTGGATGATGTCTGTGACTGTCTTTGCTAGTTGGTGGCATGATTGGACTTGAACCCTCCAGCATCCGTTTCTTAATCACCCTACCGCACGGCCTCTCAATAGAGGTGGATACAAGGTGCAAGGGGAGATTAGAAATAGACTATGTCCATCCCTCCGTAGTGTGACTTCCCCAACCTCGGATTCCATCACCTGCAGGTCTAAAATACCCTGTTCTTAGGATGTGGAGCCCACGGAGATGGAGCCTGTTTCCATATGCGGGTTCTGCAGGGCCGGCTTGAAGACTTGAACACCTGTGGCTTTTGCTGTCCGCGAGGGTCCTAACTCCTATTTAACTTGGTTCCAGGGAGTCGGGAGAGGCTACACAGAGAAGCAGTTGTTACGTAAAGCCTAGTGTTCCCAAATTTTGTCTGCATCCGTGTCGGGGATGGGGTGGCAGGTTTTCTGAGGAAGGAAGAACTGCGCGGGCGTGGACGTGAGGGAGAACAGGGCACCTCATTTCAGGTCAGCCTGGAGCAGGCGCAGGACGCCCAGCCAAGCCCTCCCTTCCTGTCACAGAAGGCCATGTCGGCCTTCTATCAGCTGCCTGTAGTCCAGGCTCCAGGCCCTCCGATGACAGCAGTGCTGGACGCAGCCGGCTGGGAGACGGCGTGCAGGAGGGCGGGAGGAGGGAGGCTGGAGCCGGTCTGTTTCCCAGCAGCGATACCATCCCAGCCCGCAGCTCTTTGCCAGTGGGGCCAGCGCAGGCACGGCGAGGGGGACTTGAAGGAGCCATCCGTGATGTTGCTCAACCTCCGGCTCGTGGAGTCCGACGGCCGGGGTCAGCTGCGAGCTGAGTCTTGCTTTGCATCTCTCTCCTGCGGTCTGCTCTCTGTCTGGCACTTCTGGCCAGCTGATGGCGAGGCTTGCAGGCAGAGGGACGCCTGTCTCCTGGTTCTGGCCGTGCTTCTCTAGCCAAACAGATGCTTAGGACAAATAAACAGACCAGCGAGCCTTGGAGAGGTTGTGTCAGGCTTAGTTGAGACATGCTGTCCTTTTTGAAAGCTGTTGATGTGCTTAAGGAGATCAACATCGGGGCAAGATCGTATCTGGCTGCATATGAAGGCCAGACTCTAAGCTCATCCGTAATGACGGCATCTGCTGTGCATGTAAAGATCCACTGTGCTCGGAGCCCTGAGATCACCAGCCAGCAAGGAGTGACCTGGGGCCTTGCATTCGGTTCTGGGACACCAAATCTTGAGCTCTTCCCCTGCCTGTGTAGACTCACAGCCTTGGTAGGTTAGCCCAGATGACAGTAGAAAGCCCATCGGAAAGCGCAAACCATGATTTGACTGATTCTGTGATTTTATTGGTCACAGGTCCCTTGTTTCCTTTAAGAGAACAAACTAGGGAAGCTGTTGGACCTACCTTGGAGGGCTGGTCTGAAGGGCGGGAGGGCTGGGGCTGGTGCCTGTGTCAGACCTTTGCCATCCCTGGTGGGGAGGGAGCCAGGTACAGGAGGTGAACAAACCTGAGTTTTTGAACATGGCCCCATTTGGCAGGTCCTTGGAGGAGTTCCTTAACTTCTCTGAGCCCCAGTTTTTCTCCTGGTAAAGTGGGGATAACGTGCATGCCAGCGCTTGGGGTTTTGTGCGGCTTCACAGGGGCGTTTGACAGCTGTAACCTCCCTTCCCACTTCTTCCCCGGCTTGTTCCTCAAGTCCAATTGCTCGGCCCCTTTCTTGTCCCGGTACTTGCTGCCTCCTTCTCAAGTCATGCTGTGCTCCTCAGCACACTCTGCAGGCTCCGGTGAGACCAAGCACGTGGCTGCCACACTAAGTCCACTGAAACTCGCAGGAGGGCATAGGGGACTTGAGAGGGACAACCCGGCTCTGTGCGTGGACGGCGCTGGCCGGCACACCTGCTCAGTTGCGGTAACTGCGACTATTGTAGTTACATGAGACTCATGAGGAAAACCTTCAATGATGCACAGAATCTTGGGACTTTTGCCATCATTCTTCTGTTTCCTCTTTAGCAAGTGTGGCCTCAGAGGCAGAGTAACTTCAGATCTGGGAGTAAATCCCAGGGCCAGCTGATTCGTTCGTTCATTTCACACACATTTATTGAACACTTGCTCTGTGCCAAGCTCTGCACGTTGCAGATGAGTAAGACCACGCCAGCCACGAAGGGCTCATGGTCTACTTGGGGGACAGACATGTATACAGGGTGCAATATGCTGGGGTAAGAGCAGCAATAAAAGTATGAGGGTCCCTGGAGAGTGTAGAGGAGGGACCGTCATGCACCGTTGAGACTTCAGCAAGAGCTTCCTGGAATTGGCGGTGCCCGAGAGAGACTGTAAAGAGGTAGAAGCTCGTCAGTGACGTGGTGGTTGTTGGGCGTGGGCCCCATGGTAGGTTCACTATTTCTGGTGAGGGAGAGGACAGACCCTGTGCTGTATTCAGAGAACTAAGCAGCTTCCTGACTTCTGCAACCAGGTTCCAGGGAAGAAGTAGTTTTTGAGTAGGAGTTTAGAAAAAGTGAGAGAAGTTAATTGGTGAGCTGAAATGCTCCTGCTGAATGAGGCCTTGAAGGCAGAAACGACACAGCTGTGTGTGGGCCGTAGCAAACGGATTGGAGTGGAGAGGCAGAAACTGTAGAAGGCTCTGAGATCTATCCCCTTTCTCAGCTCCTCTCCTCTGAATTATAAAGGAGCACTCACGTCTCCCCAACACACGCTTCTGCAGAAGCATTGGATGAAAGGAGGGAGGAAGCAGGACTGTCACCTGCGAGCGTGCAGTGTGTGTGGTTGAGTGTGGGTGTGTCACCTCCTGGAGGGCAGAAGGCTAAGTTGTGTGTCATGACTAGGGTCCTATGTGGCTGGTGCAGTCAATACAAATGTCACAATTTTCTCAGTTACCTGCTCACTGCCCAGAGGGGGCTTAGAGAGTGTCACCCGAGGAAAGGGCTTCTTGCACATCAGGGGTTAGAGGGTAACCTCACAATATGCAGAGGATTCTAATACAGTTCCCATTGTAATTCAGTATTAGTCAGGGTTCTTGGTTATAAATTATAAAAATAAACTTACTCAATAAACTTAAGCAGAAGATAAATTGGTTGGAAGGTATTTCTTAGCTCTTATGATCTGTGGGACGTTTAGTGCACCAGTTTTGGGCACAAACCAAGGAAAGGCTCAGCTGAAATCCTACCCTGGGAGCTCTGGGCTCAGGAGGTGGCTCCTGGTGTCACACCTTTGGACACTCCTGTCCCTAGAAACCTGTCATCACAAGAATGGCCTCCTGACACTTCTAACTGGTCCTTGGTTTTGCTGCACGGACTCTGAATTAAGCCCTGCATGGAAGCCTCTGATTGGCCACACTCAGGTCACGTGCCCTTTCTCCAGCTGCCAGGGAAGGAGGGAGGAGGGACCGGTGTGCCCCCTTCAGCTTCCATAGTAAGGGAACCCTGTCTCCCACCTCATTTGAGATTTCCTCCCTGAATAGAAGAGCATTTGAATGCTGAGTGGCCCCAAATGACAAATAACTACTGTGTTTTCTGACCTTCCAGACCTGGCTCTCAAAGATATTTTGCCCTCCAAAGCTGCCCACCTTCGGTTTCATAGCAATGCTGAGGCCTGAGGAACTGAGGAGTTTTCTTGACCACACTTAGAAGCCACCATATTTAAAATTCTTAATCAGGCTCTTCCAACTCCTTCCCTGAAAGCTGATACCATTTCTCTTTGAGCGAAAAGAGATATAACTACTTAAGTGTAAATGGGATTCCCACTTCCTGAGACATTCCTGTCAACTGGTCCTGTATTGTGTACATTAGAGGCAATGTGTTGTTCAAAAGGAAAGGGGCCACTTAGTCTCTTAGACTTTTTCAGCTTTTCTCTGCTTCAACAAATGGCATTGATCACTCTCTCTCACTGTTTAAGGCTCAAGTTAAAACATTCAGAGCCACCTAGACAATTCTTTTCCTTTTTTTAAAAAAATTTTTTAAAAACAGCTTTATTGAGGTATCATTGATACACAAAAGACTGTACATATTTAATGTATGTAATTTGATAAGTTTGGACATACGCATACACCTTTGATACCCTTACCGTAGTCAAGGCAATAAACATAGCCATCACCTCCAAAAGTTTCCTTGTGTCCCCCACTCCACCTTTTTAATAGAAAGAACACTTAACATGGGATCTACCCTCTTAACAAATTTTTGAGTGCATAATACAGTACTGTTGACTGTAAGTGCTGTGTGGTACAGCAGACCTCTAGAACTATTATAATTCATCTTGTATAACTGTAAGTTTACACCCATTGAGCAACAGCTCCCCATTTTCCCTTCCCTTTGGTCCTTGGCAACCACCATTCTATTCTTTGCTTCTATGAGTTTGACCCTTTTAGATACTTCTCATACGTGGAAACATGCAGTATTTGTGCTTCTGCGCCAGGCTTATTTCACTTAGCATAATGTCCTCCAGGTTCATCCATGCTGTCGCAAATGGCAGGATTTTCTTCCTTGTCAAAGCTGAAAGCAATATTCCATTGTCTGAATAGACCACATTTTCTTGACCCATTCATCTGCTGCTGGACATTTAGGTTGCTTCCGTAACTTGGCTCTTCTTAATATTGCTGCAGTGAACATGGGGGTGCAGGTTTCTTTTTGAGGTTCTATTTTCAATTCTTCTGGGTATATATTCAGAAGTAAAGTTGCAAATTTAAAATAGAATGGTCATAGACCATTCTTTTTTGATCCTTTAGTGCATCTAATTTGGGTTGCCCAGGAAGCCACCCATCTATGGGTTTACTGTGTGGAGTCAGAGGGGAGGATTGCCTGAGTGGGGACGTGGGTTTTAAGCCTCTTTGGAATTCAAACAAGGCTTGTGCTGATTTACCATAACAGAAAAATTTGGCTGTGGCCCCAATACAGGCTGAGAAAGTTCATCTTTTTAAAAGAGGTTGGTTCTCCATTAGGGTACTAGCATGATCCAGGGAGGGAACAACGCAGGCCGCTTGCTTTACTTCCTTCCTTTTCTTGCTCTCTTATTTTTGGCCAGTTAGTTGCTTTCTAATCCTGTCACTGGAGGATGAAAGAAGAAAGAGGAGGTGAAACTTGTCCTGTTGCCTTTACATCTTATGTGCTCTCCAGAAAAAGTTTTCATGGCAATGGCTAAAGATGTGGTAAGTTAAAATGAAATCAATACACAGTTATTACCCATGCATTTCTGCTGTCCTCTAAATTTTCTTCCTGTCCATGTAATCTCTTCATTACGCTCCAGGAACCTTGCCGGTGACTGCATGACCAGGGTCTTCAGCAAACCCCATAGACATGAGGTTTCATCAGCAGAAACTATGGCTGTTCCAAAACCAGAAAGGAGAAAATTCCTTGAGTATCCCCAATGTTTTCAAAGGTCAGTTAAGACTTCTACTCTCAGGATCTTTATGGCATCAAACTTGGCTCACAGTGGGCAAGGGGACAGAGGGAAGGGTAACACTTTAGTAGATCACATTCCCAAGGCCAATCCATTGAGTAGTAGAATTTGGAGAGGCTGGAGGGAGCAGGACTTCGGTTCTTTAATCTCTTTAATGCTCAGGTATTAGCATTATGGCACATGTTCCTGGTCACTGAGGACCAGAACTGTAGCTAATTTTCAGCCCAAGACTTGGAAGGTTCTGTGGAGCCCAGGCTTCAAAGCGCTGTTGCCACATGGCACCGGAATGCCACAGGCAGGTGGTGTTACCAAGCAGGAATGATTCCCGACCTGCAACTCAGCTTTTCCTCCTTTTGCTGCCTCCCCTTCCCTGGACGCCAGTGACCCCGCGCCGCATTCCTTCGTTATCACTCTTCCTTCCACAGATGGGACAGGCACAGCCCAGGACACCAATCCGTGTGAAAGTTCTCCGGGCTGGTGGGAACACTGCTCCCGGAGTCTGACTTGTTTCAGAAGCTTATCTTCTGGCACTTGCTCCTCCAAAGAAAAAGGCTTCGGCAGGAGGATAAAAGGGGCAATCCGGGTGGATGTGAGATGGAGCCACTTATAAGCAGACTCACAGCCCGCCCCAGGGAGGATAGTAAGAGTGGACTGGATGTTGCCTAAGTCCATCACCTACAATTTGTAGGAGAGAAATGCGTGGGTTTACCTTCTCCCGCTCACTCAGCCATGCTCAGGGTCATTTGGGATGGCACAATCAGCAGGCTCGGGTGGGGCTACCAAGTGGAATAATGGTCACCCACAGCCGCCCCTTCAAGAGAGGCTGTGCCCAGGGTGGTTTCACTGGGAGAGGGTGTGGACGAGCTGGGTGTCCTGGCTGGTGTCTCTGCTAGTTGTTGGAAAGTTTAGCACATGCGTGCGTGTATGTGACAGGGAGGAAGTGTGTGTTTGTTGGGTCTTACTTGCTTTGGATGGATGCCTGGGTTTGAGGCCAGGGCAATGGCCTATGTGGGGCATCTGGGGGTGGGTGGGCGGAGGGTGGGAGCCGGAGTAGGGGAGTGGTCTCAGCAGGAACGGGGCAGGCACGAGAAATGTGGGTGGCAGGAGAATCCATGTTAAGGCTGAATGGAGTTTGGAAGTCTTTGGCTCAACACCCTGACTGCCATGTGAGTTGTATTTAACTCAGGCTAGTTTTGAGTCCAGGGCCTCATGAGGCAAAACCCTGTAGTTGGTTTGTGAAAATCTTACTTGTTAATGTTCTTATTGTTACAATAAATACTGACAATTTAATTCTAAAGACGTGGATTGCATTGCATATAACTCACACACAGAAAACAATACAAAATAACAAATTAGAAAGGATCATTTTGTTTTAATAAAACTGTGGCCCATGGGAAAAGTTTTTTTTCTAGTGTGGCAGTCAATGTGTTAAAAGGATGCAAACTTTTTGTCTTTAATGCTGAAGAAATAATTTTATTTTTTTCCCTTCTCTTCTTTGGTTCTTTTCATAAAACAATTTGTCGAACTCTCTGTAAAAACAACAACAAAAAAGTCCCTAAACTGGGTTCAAGCTACAGGACGCCCAGCTGTGCTCCCGGGAAGGCGTGGCCCAGGGGCGGGGTGGGCTCCACCCCAGCCAGGGCTCCCTGCCCACCCACCCATTTGGGAAAGCTGCTCTTTAGCGTCATCTTTTGTTTTATTTTTTATTGGCATTTTCTTTCATCCCTTTTAACTGTGTCCAGTCAAATTGGCACATCTGAGGCTTGGGACGACCGGTTGGAGCCACCCCATTACTCTGCCTATTGAGTCCTGGGATTTCTGCTTCCTGGCCCGTCCTGTCTTCCGTCCCCAACTCGCCCGACCTCTAGTGACATGATGCTTTACCTCTTTTCACTGTGTGCATCTAACTCTGCCCAGATGTTTTGGCATTAAGGGTGGGGGCTGGTGTTTCGTGAGAGGTACAGCAAACCACAGGGAAAGGGCCGTGTTTTCACCATCCTTAGCCATTCAGACCCTCGTTTGTCTCATCCTTTCTCCATTTTGCAGACGGAGAACTCTGAGTTACAGGGGACAAAATAAATTGTATGGCTGCTCTAACGGACCAGTAATGAGTGTGGGTTTTGACTCCTCATTGGTTCTTTGAATACTTATTTCCTTTTCTTACCCAATTTTAGCAACCGAGGGGACAGGTGAATCATGGAATTTTACAGTTGGAGGGATCCTTAAGGAACGTTGCCGTACAGGGACCTTCCAACAGTGACCTGGAAAGGCCCCCTCAGAAGTCACTCACTCTTTCTCAACCAGGGCAGCCCCACACTTACAGGTTTCATATCTTGCACTTTGGTGAGTTGGGAACCCCTCTGTTGTATTTCATGCAACTTCCGTGTTTAATAGGTGAGCAAAGTGAGCCAGGCAATGAAGGGAAAAACCTGAAATGTTTTCAATCAAGAGCTCTATTTATTTGCAATCTGTCCACTACTTAAAAAAAAGCAAAGCAAACCAAAGCCCTAATATTTTAATGTTTAGGTGACATTTATCAAGATAAGAATTGGAAAACTTTACCTAATCTTGAGGGAAAAACCAGCTGAAGTTTTTATTAAAAATACTTTTTTTTGGAAGGATGACAGGAGATTGTTGTCACTATAAGTGAGCCCAGCGTGGGACAAGCTTCATTTTTATATCTTAAGAACATAAATGGTGGTGACATAGCGATGGGAGATAAGGTCTTAATGTAAAGTTCTTCTTAGTTAGGAACGAGTTGTTTTCTTTGGGTGTTGAAAGTAACAGAGTCTAAGATGACAAACTGGTGCTCACCTGGTGATATATTTATACCATTTATTGTTGCTTCTTTCCTAAATGGAAAGATCTCACTTGGCCTCCAAGGGGATGAGGAGACATAGGTAAAACAAAACAAAACAGTCATAGAACCCAATCTGTAGCTCAGCTATGCAATGTGCAGTGAATCTGACTTCAACATATCCTAGTATCTTGCCTTGCTCAAATATTCCCTTTCTTGGTGATGGCTTGAAACAACAATTCAGAATTATTTAAATTTTAGACCCCCTTGAGAGTAAAATCACCATTCTGTTCATCCATTCCATCAATCTATTCTACCTTTCATTAATTCTTAGTCCATTTGTGCTGCTATAACAGAATGCCATAGCCTGGGTAGTTTGTAATAAATAGAAATTTACTGGCTCACAGTGCTGGAAGCTCGGAAGTCCAATTTCAAGGCGAGGACCTTCATGTTACATCACAATGTGGCGGAGGGCATCGTATGGCAGAAAGGCAAAGAGAGGGCAAGAGAGAGAGGGCCGAACTCACCCTTTTATAAGGAACCCACTCTCACAATAATGGCATTAATCCATTCACCAGGGCAGAGTCCTAATACCTAATCACCTCTTAATGGTGCCACCTCTTAGCACTGTTCCAGTGACAATTAAATTTCAACATGAGTTCTGGAGGAGACGAACATTCAAACCGTAGCACTCGTGCATGCGTGTGTGCAAGAAAGAGAGAGAGATTGCTCACACACGAGTGTGAGAGAGCGCATGCGAGCGAGTGAGAGAGAGTAAGAGAGAGCTAGGGCTGAGCGGATGGTGCTAAGTGGGAGTTCTTGGGCTCCCCAGCCCTGCTTTAACCTGAGCAGCTCCTCTGTGCTTGGCTGTTCATCTTACAATTGCCTGGTAGAGCTTCACAAATGTAGTCTGGATACAAGTAGACCTTCCTTTGCTTAAGTCATAGTTTATAAACTTTTTATTTAGCAATGAAATTCTTTTCTCTACAATATCTTCTGATTACATATACATATATACATTATATTATGATGAAATATATGTGATAAATAGAATACGGAGAATAGATAAAACCAGAATGGAAGAAAGCGTGGAAGGTCCAGAGCCCTGCCAGCTTGGCTTCCCTTGGTCTTCTGAGATACTTTCATGGAATGGCAGGGTTTCAGGGGGCACAGCATGGAAACCAGTACTCTAGACAACAGGTGTGTATTTAAGGTTATATTTAAGTGGAGTCTTTGCGGATGAAAATCATCTCATTTGCCCAATGGGTCCTCTGTGCATTTGGCTGCTGCAGAACAACTGTAAACAGCACTGGAGAAGGATTTTAGGGAGACTGCGAAGTCGCATTTCTAATCAGGGAGCATAGCTGCAGCCCTTGAGAAGCAAAGGGGTTAGCAGGCCAGGCTGCTTAGGATCAGCAGAGGACTGGGAAGCGTCCCTGAGGAAGCTCATTGTGAAAGGGAGTGGGTTCGCCAGGGAAAGAGAAGCCAAGCTGGACGTTGCCCCAGGCGTCAAGATGGCGGTAGGTCCGGCAAATCCTAAGGAAAGGTGCTGTGGTTTGTATGTGGCATGGAAAGACTTCAGGCCACTACCAATGCCCTCAGAAGGTCATTTTCTAACACTAAGTCCACGATCTGCTCATGCCACCACGGCCTCCTGCCCGGCTCCTTGCATTCCTTGTCCCCACCCTGCGCCCATCCTTCAGGCAGGCAGGAGGACCCCTCGGCTCCCCGGCTGCCAGGGCCACCCAGTCAGCAGGGCCCTGTGCCCTCGCTCGGTCATTCCGTTTGTATTTGGAAATCAGGATTTCCCGAGTGACCTGAGGTAAGGACGGGGAGGAGACCCTCAAGAAGGTGGTGGGATTCCACAAGGCAGAGGCTGAAGAAACCTGAAGGGTTGGTTCTAGCTGGGGACTAGTGAGTAATGAGATCTTTACTTTTCTTAATCCAACTATAAGATTTTCTTGATTAAAATGACCTCAGGAGATTTCACGGACAATCTTACTGCTGCTTTTTACTTTAGGGAAATCTTTGAACACCTTGGGTTGTCAGTGGTCACATCTGTGCAATGGGCTACTGGAGACACGCTAGCTTTCAGGAGACGGTATGTAAAACCCACACCTCGGCCAAGTCATCTGCTTTCTAGAAGGTCCATCTCATAATAACTCATATATAACTTATTCAGATGCTTGATTGAGAATGGGGTTCAGATGGTGGTTTAAGAATAGACTTTTTCTCTGTGGGACACCAAAAAGCTGCGGCAAACTGATCCCTGGCCTGGGGCCTCTTTAGCTCAGTTAATTAATTCTAATGACAAATATTTACTGCGCATGGTACTGAACCTACCAGGCAGCACCCTAACCGACTGACATAATCCGATACAGTAATGGAGGGTGGGTTTGGAAAATTAATGATTTTAAAACATAGTTAGCAACGTAAGGGTCTGGAGAGACAACGTCAGACATTATTCTTGTGTTCAGAACCATTCTTGACAGAGGAGGCACTGGTACAGGGTGTCTGCATTGGCTATTTTGCCTCTGCTCCGTAGTTGGGGGAAGGGGGCTGTTCTTGGCCCCACACGCCAGTGTTTGTGATCCTCACAGCAGGCTCCCATTCTGGGAGGACTTCTGGGTGGGCTTGTGTCTTTTGTTACATATTTGTCCCTGAATCCAGACCACTTCTGAACTCTCCTGGCACTGCTCAGGGGGTGGGCAGGCTGGTGAGGGCCTCAGGCCTAATTTGTTCGCTTCCCTTCAGCCCTTCAGTGCTAATTCATTTGTTTGTATTTGAAAAAAAATCTCTCGTTATTGTCTATCCTTTATTTCCCAGAATTTGACATGAAAGTCGTCATTGTTTTAGTTAGTGGCCTCCAAAGGAATAAACCATCTGAGCAACAACAACAACAAAAGCAACAATTCTCGGTGGTACGAGCTTCAAACTGTTTGACTTTTGAGTCTGGGTGTCCATTTTGTTGAAGTTGAATGTGCACTAAACTTAGAGTGGGCATAAGGGAGGCTGTATTTATTTTTAAACTCCTTTTGGCCGTAATGAAAACCAGCTGCTTCTCCAACAAGTGCATTACTTTTCCCATAGAAAGCCTCGCAGACAAACTAAAGCTACAGGGCTTTAGTGCGTTCTGACATTTCCTAATTTAACCTCGTGTGCTTTACCCTTGACCTCTCTGTCCTTCAGCGCCTGATCATACGTTGATGGATGCCTTCTCGCTTTCTGCACTTGAGGCACCTACTGGCATTTTTAGTTTGTGGAGGATGGATGTGGGACCTCCCCTGCTCAGTACTCATGGGAGTGGACATGGAGGACCCCTCCTGAGAAGGGTGGCCCCACTCGTCTGGGGTGAGGCCTGGCTTCCCTGCTGCTTCGTACAACTCCAGCTCCAAACTGGGCACAGCATTTCAGCTCCCCGGAGAGCCATTTCTTTGCATGCGCCAGTCCACTGGGGCATCTCCAGTTGTCTTTTCCCTGGTGAAGTGGCACTGAGTGACAGTCCTTCTGCAAGTGTCTGGGCCGATGCGTGGTGGGGGGGCGGGAGCAGGGACGCAGCGTGGGTCTGGCCACGGGAGGATGCGGAAGAATGATTTACTAGGTGCTTCCTTTGCTCGCAGGGGATGGCGCAGGGAGGTGATGGAATGTGCTTTTCCCCGTAACAGAATGCTTTTGGCGGGGATACTTCCCACTTATTAAAAACGGGGCAATGAGGTGAGCTATACATGCAAACCCACATACTGGAAAATCCAGACGAAATAAGTAAGGGCAAGGAGATGGAGTGGAGACTGCCAGGAAGAAAGGAAAGGTTAAAAATAGGCCACGAGAAAGACAAAGAGTGTTGGGATTGGATGGGCAAGAGTGAGAATTCTGAAAAGGCGAGAACATCAGTAACAGAGAAGCATAGGAGGGACTTTGCTCCCCGCCCCCCACTTAGCAGCAGGGATTGGGGGAGGGGTGATGGGGACTGAATTTATAGGTCAGTGGAAGGAACAGGCAAGAATGAGAGTAAGGAGCTCAGGGATTGTTAGGTCATTGGACACCCCTGAAGCTATGGGTAATGTGCATTTCAGAAAGATTTGGGCAAATTTCCGCAGAACCAATTCAGAGAACCTGATACAGTGTGTCTTGACTCCTTTTGGAGGGACGTGCTCTGTAGGGCCAGAGACAGACACACAGCTGAGCCTTTACAACCATATCCGGTTTCCACGGAATTCTCTTTCTCTTCTGGTTCCCATCACGCTTGTCTGTGTTCAAGTGTATTTAGCCCTTGATTCTGTTCAGCTTAGTGATTGTTCCTGATACTCACTCAGTTCTTTCCCGTGTATTTTCTCCCTCCTCACTGATTCCTAGGGACAGGGGAATGCCTTGCATTTCTCTTGTATAAGTCGCAGCCTTTGGGGGTAGTGGGCAAATGGTAGGTGTGGATGGCATGCAATTAAATTTGACCTGAAGCTCCTGTGTAGTGTTTTAGGTTTGGCCTCAGGTTCCTCCTTCCCTAAGGAACAGTAATCTACCTGGATGTGCACACAGGCTGTGAGCCACTCTGATAACAGGCAGCTTAGTTTCAGCCAATCGCAGGCAGACAACTATTTAAACCATGTTGAGATAAGGCAAGCGCCAGGCTGCAAACAGTCCAGCTGTTTCTGTGCCTCACTTCTGTTTTCTGTACGTTGCTGTCTGCTTTCTGCCTGTGTGTTTTCTGACCATGTGGCAGCCCGGGAGTTGCTCTGAACCTACTCTGGTTCTGGGGGTTGCATGGTTTGCAAATTGTCCTTTGCTCAATTAAACTCTGTTAAACTTGATTTGTCTAAAGTTTTTCTTTTAACGAGGAACAGTGGGGCAAACAAGGACTCCATAGGCAAACCCAGCCAGCCTACCTGCCACCTGCCTGCCTGCCCCCTTCCCTCTCTCCTTTCCTTCCTTCCTGTATTTATTGAACACTTACTAGGTGCTGTGTACTGTTCTAGGCCCAGGGGATGGGCAATACACAGACAGACAGCTCTTAGGTGTTAGCAGGAGAGAAAGGCCATACAACTGGGAGAATACGTGCATCATGCTTCTCGTGGTGGTCCGTGCTACGAGGAGGGTAAGGGGGAGAGAGGGTCAAGGGCAGCAGGAAAATGTGCTGTGGTCTCTAGGTTATGTGGGGTGCAGGGAATGTCCTCTGATTCTTCAATATTGGTGACATTTGCATAGCAGGGGTCCTCAAACTACGGCCCACGGGCCACATGCGGCCCACCGAGGACATTTATCTGGCCCGCCGGGTATTTTTGCTCGTTTTGGTTTTTTACTTCAAAATAAGATATGTGCAATGGAAATGAACAGAAACTTCTCCAAAGAAGACAGAATAATGGCCTG
>VBSM01000639.1:4796753-4865505 GCA_008086735.1 Cheirogaleus medius | reverse complement strand
TTTTTAAACTATAGTCCAGCCCTCCAATGGTCTGAGGGACAGTGAACCGGCCCCTGTTTAAAAAGTTCGAGGACCCCTGGCCTAGAGAGCTGAATGACATGGAGGCTCAGTGGTGAGTGGTGCAGGTGCCGGGAGCAGCGAGGTCTGAGGAGAACGGGGTCCCTCTGCCAGGTGGGTGGCGGGGTGGGGGGCAGGTGAAAGCAGAGAGGGGGCAGCCAGATCGAACAGGTTCCTGCAGCCGTGGTAAGAGTGTGCAGGGCTCTGTCCCCAGTGAGGCGGGGCGCTCTGGCAGGGAGGGCGGCCCGAGACTGCTGCGGCTGTGACAAGAACTGAGGCTGTTGCTGGCTCGGACCAGGTGGCAGTGGCTGAGATGACAGAAGTGGTTAGGTTTGGGATCTTTTTGGAAGATGGAGCTGACAACATTCATTGAAGGGTTTGATCTGAGGAATGAGAGAAGTAGAGGAGTTAAGGAAGACTCGAGGTTTTTGGCCTTGTCGAAGACGTGTGTGTAATTCAGTTTTGTGACTCTGGACAAGTCGCTGAGCATAGGAAGCACTGAAATGAGTTCTGCTGGAAGGTCCCGGGAGACCCAGGCCCATGGGCCAGTCCTTATTTTCTTGAGTGTTCCCTTCAGACCTGCACATCTTCTTTTGAATGGCTTCAGCTTTTCACACACCGCGCCTGCCACCGTGCCTGCACTCTCGGCTTCTCCCTGGTTCTGAGTCAGGAATCAACTGAGATGGAGCTGGCTTTTGAACCGTTTTGGTCTAGGCTTCCTGTCTAATACTTCTAAAATGTTGACAAAGTCCTGGAAATCACAACCGTGGAGCTCACTGGTGTACTGTGATCCAGTGAAAAACCCCGAAGAAGCTGAGAGCAACCGTTCCATGAAAATCTCCAACCCGTGTGCCTCTGCACTAAGATCACAGCGTATGCCGGAGTGGCCTTACCATCATTTTCATCCAGTTTGCATCTAGGGACTGATTGCCAATTTCTTTCAAAATCCTGTGCTGACTTTGTAAACCCCCCAAAATTTGGCTTTTATTCCCAGTTGCCTTTATTTTTGGCTTTGCTTTTGCTACATGCTGTGCTTAAAACTTTTTTAAAAGCATTCCAAGAATTTAACTTAGGCTCTTATGGGTAAGTAGCCTGTTTATGCACCATGATCCTGAGGAACCAGAAACCCACTAGTGCAACCATGAAAAACTTCTGAAGAATAGGATATTCATCCTCCCAAAACAAGATTTGAGATCTGATAACAACTGTATCTCTCAACCCACAGGTGGCTACGGCAGAGGCTGGTGGCTATGGCACACTTCACCTAAAGGATGGGGTGGAAGAGGAATTGTGGTGTCAGCCAGGATGGGGCAGTGGCAAAGGCAGTCCTTTGGGGTGTTGAAAAAATGTGATCAGCAGGTGTGGGGGTGGCAACTAGGCTGAGATGGCTCCAGGGCCTTGGGTTCTTGTGTAAGCAAACTGGAGCTCAGTGTAAACAGTGAAACAAAACTTAAATTTTACCCAGTAGAAACCACCAACTAACCCCTAACTAGAGGCTTTACCAATCAGAAACTGCCCACTGATGTGAACTAGGGATGCCACCCCCCCCCGCCAGATTATGAGGCCAACACCCAGCTGTAGCCCGTCAAGCAATTTCTTTGCTTCTGTGCTCGCTGCTCAAGTGGAGCCCTCAGAACCTCTTCTGGTTCTAAGTGATGCCTGATTCATGAGTTGTTCTTTGCTCAAATAAACTCTGCTAAGTTTAATGTGTCACAGGTTTTTCTTTTAATAGGGGGAACACTGCTCCTTTCAGCAAGCCATGTAAAAAAAGGGATATTAATAAAATTGCGAAGTACTGTTATAAAGAATTATTAAAAAATAAAGTACATGTGATTAATTTGTAAGCAGATAAGAATATACAAGGAGAGGTGGAGGATATAGCTTGATGGAAGTTTCTCAGTGATAACATTAGAGCAGGTAAAAGCATCACCATGGGGAATGGAGGAGGAGGGGAGGGTGGGGAGGGGGCACTGTGTCAGGCCTTTTAGACCAGCCTCTGTGGCAGCCAGCAGCCTGGACCCATCATAATCACCAGGGAGCTTAAGAATTTATCTCAAGATTCTGATTCACTGGGTTGGGTTAGGGTCTAGGAATCTGTTTTCAAAAATGAGTTGCCTCGCACCATTACAAGGTGTGGCTGATTAGCATCCAGATGCATGAAGTCCTTGGCTGGGCGTCCACAGCCTGTGGCCCCTGGGCCAAATCCAGCCTGAGGCCTGTTTATTTTGCAGTTTATAGCTAAGAATTTTTTAAAAACATTTTTAAAGCATTGTAAACAAAACCAAACTAAAGAAAAGCAAAAAAGAATATGTGACAAAGACGTAAGTGGCCTGCAGAGCATAACATATTTACTGTCTGGCCCTTTACAGGGAAAGTTTGCTGACTCTTGACTTAGGATATAAATAAACACATAAGATTTTTGAACTGTTGAAGAGGTAGTGAGGTCTGCACAATTTTTACAATGAATCACTCTGCATACAGGCAAGGGTACATTTGCTTTGGGTGTGGTTCTTATTGGAGTGGGATGCACTATCAGTTGAAAGACACCTAGTGTTCCTCAGGTACTATTGGGTGCAGTGAGATTCCCATGGCCACATTAAGGTTCCAGGTAAGGTAAAGATCAAATGGGCTGCCCACTGAAAGTGGTGCTTAGAATTATTTCAACTCCTCCTTTGTTTAGCTGGAGAAGGGGAAAGCAGATCAGGCCTTGGAAGTTCAGGGAAAAAATTCCCAGTTACACAAACATAAGGCACTTAAGTGGGCATGTGTTGTCCTGAGGTAAGGGTATGACTATGCTCTCTGAAATATGGCTTAGCAAATGTTGTCTAACCTTTTGGTATCCAAACCTGGACAATAGAGAGATGTGGGGGTCAGTTTGTGAAAAGATCTGATCCCAGAACTCTCTTGAAAAGGAGGGACCGACCCCCTGACCTCCAGCCAGACTGGCCTAGACTCAAGACAATGGCTGCTTTTGTGTGATGTGTGCCCTTGCACCCAGCTCCCTGCCCAGGGGTTCTAACTGGGGAGCAATGGCTGGGGTGAACTGTGATTTCGTGCCCCTGTGGTGTCCCCCCAGCTAATGCTAACTGAGAAATCCATCCTGCTCCAGGGGCAAGCACCGATTGTTGACTGTAGGGTGAGTCATCTGAGCAGCATCCTGTGAAAGCAGTGAGCCATTTGGTTGAGGACAGGGTGCCTTTGGATTGAGTAAATCCCGGAAAAATCATGCACATGATAACCTTAAAAAGAGACATTAGGTTTCTGCTGAAATGTCACAGGCTTGAACAATTTACTAAAAAACCCGAAGCAATATTTTTACCCTGAATTTGTGTAGATTGGTCACATTCATTCATTCATTCACTCCTGTGCAGGTATGGAAATGCAAGCGTCGAGGAGTGAAGTAACTTGCCCAAGTCACACGCTGGCTGGGGAGTGAGAGTCCAAGCCCAGGCCTGTGTGATTCCAGAGCCTGCTCTCCTTCCATGCTGCGTGGCTGCCTCTTGCAGAGTCACAGATTACTAGGAGACCTTACTGCTTATTCACCATTTTCAGATGAGAAAACCCAAACTCAGAGAAGTGAAGCAACTTGTTCAAGGTTTTTCAACTAATAACTAAAATTCCTCCAGACTTGCTTCTGGATTAGGGGAATCTGAGTTGCCATGGACTTCTAAGAACTTCTTATCAAAGGAACTGAGAATGTCAAATGGAGCCAGTTGAAACCCTTAGGGACAAAGGAACATTTAGGGAAAGGTGAGATTTGCAAAGTGAGCACATTTCACTTTTCTTAATGACCTGCCTGTTGATGCCCTCTTTGAAGGGCTTTTAGGAGGCAGGAAGGTCTGAGCTACTTTTGGCAGTTTGGTCTCAAAGAGTACCTATTTATTTATTTAGCTCTTTAAACATTAACTTGGCTAGTCTAAAGCAATCGCCGCTCCCCAAAGTTTGGAGTTCATGGACATAGGCCAGGTGTAGGAAAAGTCTTCTCTACTCAACTCACTACCCCAAGAGAGCATGAGTCTCACTTGACACCCAGCCATTGGGTCCCTCTGTATGTAACCTGGTCACCCTGATTCCTCAAAGAGCTCAGACACAAATGGCAGTGGCAGAGATGCCCAAGAAGGGGCTTGAAATCAAAGAAATCTTCAAGTTCCCGCCCCAGTGCTCTGAGAAGTTACCACTGCCCAAGAAAAAAGCCCAAAGCCCGAGGTCATCTCTGTAAGTCAGATTCAGTTTTCAGAGTGTCGAAGGTAAAGCCCAGGTTTTCTCACGTGTGCAGCTTCCTGATGTACACCATAGAGAATCCCTGTCATTAACTCAGTTTCTGAAGATGGTATCATGGACCAGTGCCTGGAGAAGTTGCCAAATGGTTTTTTATGGTGATTAGAGGCAGGATCTAATTATCTCGCTGGGTAATTTAGGTGAGGCCTTTCCTAGAGGTAGGAGATGGACTGTGTACCCTAATTTCTTGGCTTTGAGAGTTCACAGTTTTGCCTACGAGAGCTGAGTAAAATGAAGAGGCATGGAAACATGATGTGAAGCGCGTTCGCAGCGCGGCCAGCCGACGTGGGGCGGTTAGGCTGGGGTGATTCAGATAGTTGACCCTGTTTCCGGCTTCACCTCCCACCTTGGTAGACAGGAATTTGGGCATGACACACAGACAGAGTGGGTACTCTGCTTTTGCCTTTTCGTCTAGCTCAGCCGGTCCCGGCAGTCAGAGAGGATAAGCAGCCCGAGTCTGGCCTATTCACCCATGAAGGGATGGTTATTTCTTTGCGGGCTCATCGGTGAGATACTCAAAGAACGGAGCCATGAAGAAGCCTTAAGGAATGTCTTGTTTAATGCCCTTGTTTTCAGGGGAAGTGAATACGGTTCAGAAGGGTGCCGTGGGCGACTAACTCAAGGCCCACACAGAGTGGTAGGGCAGGGCCAAACTGGACCTCTGGTCTTCAGAGTCAGGTTCACGACCTGCTGCACTGTGTCCTACTGCCTCTTCTCTCCAAAATAGGGACTTATCAAAACCCACAGTCCAACCCAAAAGGAGGGAGGAGGCTTATTTATTCATTTATTAGAAATGTTTTATTGATCTGCGCATTGGATAACAAAGAACAAGACTGATGAGCAACCCCCCTGCCCCCTGCCATGGTGAACCAGGTATTTGCAAAGAACTGTGTGGACTTAGTTACCTCGCTCTTTCACTTCAGTGAGAAACAGATACACAGAAAAGGAGATTTTAGGGAGGTGGAGAGAAGGGGAGGAGGATGTTCGCAGGCAGGGAAATATCTAGTGGTTTCTTCTTCTTCTTCTCCTTCTCCTTCCTCTTTTTCTTTTTCCCCTTCTTCCTGTTCTCCCCCCCTCCTCCCCCCCTCTCCCTCCTCCTCTCCCTCCTTCTCCTACTTCTCCCCTCCTTAACTGTGGTTAGCTGAACTATATCAAACTCTTTCAACTCCTCTCAAATGCAGACTTTTCTACTTTCTGGTAAATTGAGTTGCCATGGTGAGAGAGTGGCCTGGGATAAGTGAAATGTAAAACACTGGAAACAACGCCCTAACCCAGAGCGACATACTGAAGAGTTAATTAGAAGGACCTGCCATGTGTTTCCTATTCCCTGCAACAGAGTCTATTGCTTTATGATTTATAACCTGTTGTTCTAAGCAAAGTGTTAGTCCTCAGTCTCAGCTCTCCTTTCTTGAATGTGTTAAGAATGGTTGGGGGCAGAGAAGGTAGGGAAAGTAGACTAAATGAATAAATTCCCTGGTATTCCTTTAGAAAGCCATTTTAGACCCATCCTGTGGCCCTATTGTAGCTGTCACTTTCTCTCTTTCTACCACTAATCTAATGACATCCACTTGAGTATCTTTCTCTTAGGGATTATTAGAACTCACTTGTAAGAGTTTGCTCTGAAGTTCACAACAAAACAGTCCACTGTGTTTGCATGACACTCCAGTGGCTGCAAGCCACCTCACGTTTCATTTTGTTCCATCTTCACAGCACCCTAGAGCAATGGAAATGGGTGAAGCTATCGTAGCTATTTCTTATTGATATTTACAAGAACAAGAATGGAGGGCAAGGGCGAGGCTGATGGCTTGGCCTCAGCACCCGCAGAACAATGAGTGTAAACCTGCGGCTTCTGTACGCCAGTCGATGACTCAGCAGTTCTCTTTCCGGTGGAGAGGGTGAGCAGGGTGAGCATCTAACTGGGAATCAGAAAAGAGGAGAAAGCCTATTCTCTCTAGTCTCAGTTTTCTCAAAGGTAAAATAAGAGAGCCAGAAAGAGAGTTTAATGTAAACATGGTGACTACAGTTAACAATGCTGTGTTGTACACTTATATTTGCTAAGAGGATAGATCATAAGTGTTTTCACCATTCACACCCACACACATACACACATGCACACACATATACACACATATATAGACACATATACACACAAACACACACACACACACATACACACACAGAGGAAAGAAAATGATAACTAGGGGAGGTGATGGGTATGTTAATTAGCCTGATTGTGGTAATCATTTTACAAAGTACATATATATCAAAATATCAAGTTGTACACCTTGAATATATTAATACAAAATTCCTATTTGTCAATTATACCTGAATAAAGCTGGCAAAAATTAATTAAAAACAATTTACCTGTCAGGTTCTAACTGATTCTAACATTCTCTGTTAAATGGTTTCACTACAGGGAAATATTGACTGAGGCTGGGTCCCTGAGAGGCAATTGTGGATGGTGCTGGTATGATCTGAATGTTGATGTACCCACAAAATTTGTATGTTGGAACCTAATACCCAAGGTGATAGTATTAAGAGATGGGGTCTTTTGGTAAGTTATTAACTCATGAGAACCCTGCCCTCCTGGATGGGATTAGTATCCTTATAAAAGAAATTGAAGGCAGCTGCCTTGCCCCTTCCACCAGGTGAGAATATAGCTAGAAGGTGCCATTCATGAAACAGAGAACAAACCCTCACCAGACACTGAATCTGTCAGTGCCTTGATCTTGGCCTTCCCAGCTTCCAGAACTGTGAGCAATACATTTCTGTTGTTTATAAATTATTTAGTTCAAGGTATTTTGTTATAGCAGCCTGAACAACGACAATTCTCTAACATTATTTTATTTCATATACTAATGTATTTATTTAAAAGTTATTATTTATTCCTGTACATACATGACCGATCTTAATGTTAGCATTGCTGCTAACATTTATAAAGAAGGAGTGTTAAGGCAGGGACAACTGAACTTTATTGGGGTCACTTGAGATTCAGGCTCTTGGTCAGGCTTTCAGAGCTAAAATTTGATTTCAGTGGTTTACACAGAGGTGTTCAAACAGCATGATGATAACGATCAGTCAAGATTTAACCAGACCAACCATAACAACAATTGCTAGCATTTATTATACACATAAAATACAAAGCATTTTTTTCTGAATCATTCTATTTTAGTCTTCCCCAACAACCCATGAGGTAGGATTTGCGCTAATCCACTTAACAGTGAAGAACCGAGACCAAGAGAGCTAAATGATTTGCTCATTGTCTTCCAACCAGTAAAGGCTAGACCCAGGCAGCTAACCCTTGCAACAATTCTGTAGAATTGGCTCTTTTACCAAATAAAATCCAAAAAAACCAATTTACCAATTTACCATGGGTGAGGTTCTGGTTGGGGAGCTGAGTGAGTGTATTCTCCTTTGTTAGATCTGCCTTTTTGCTTAGAACTCCATAGAAGGCACCGGGTGGTGGGGAAGATTTTCCTTGGAGATCTTGGAATTTGACCAACAGCTATTGGCTGTCTTCAAGAGATGCTTCAACCCAGCAGGACTGATGTTCTAGAGTTCGAGCCCTGAGCGGTGGTGGAGACACCCGAGAGTCTCACTGCTTGGCTTTCAGCTTCCAGGCTCTCGTGGCCCCCTCCCCTGCTATGACAACACAGCATTACCTCAGAATCATTGCAGTTCAACTGAGTAGGTTACCATAAACCACATTCCAACGTGTTTTCCTGGGGAGACACCCTGGGGTCACCCTGATTGGACTTAGGGGAGACTCTGGTGTCCTTAATTGAATTTGTAAGTCATCCTGTTCTCCGTGACAGAAAATGGGGAGAAGCCCTGGTCCCATCAACAGCACATTTACAACTGTCTCCTGAGTGGTTTGTTTCTGCAGATGGAGAATCTCAGTCATTTTATGTTCTTATTGTTTTCAATTTACTGACCAAATTCTGGGACTGGACCCAATTTGAGGTTTGTAACCTCTTGAGTGTCATTATAGAAAGAAGTAGGGCACAATGAATGAACTTTTTGTTTTTGTCTCAGATTCAGCCTCTGGTTTTTAGGTCGGACAGTTAGTTGTTACATCTTCGTGCATGCAGATGTAGGTACATATGCACTCACACGCATTATTCAAGAATATGCTTATTGGATTGAATGTACTTTGTAGTTGGAGGGAACCTCAGTCTCACCCCTTCCTTTTATATATTAATATCTTGCTTGCTGTGACAGACTCATCTTCTGCGCTTTCCTATTCTTTGCTTTTGACATAGTTCTCCCACATCAAGTATTTTTATAACAGGAATTGAATATAATATGATTTAGCTATTAATTTATTTAATGCCACTTTTACAGCACTACTGTGTGCCGGATGCTGCCCCAAGCATGTTGTAAATATTAATTGCTGCAATCTTATTTATCACTCACTTAAGTGGACATTATATACTACCTTCATTTTACAGATCAGGAAACTGAGGCAAGTTTCCTTATCTGCTGGAAAATTGGTTTTGCATGGTGGGGAGGTGATGTGCAACACTGCTGATTTGTTTGAGAGGTTTGGGTTTTGTTTTCCATACACAGAATGATAAAATGCTGTGGTACAATAGCGCTGGGAGTGACAAAAAGAACAGCCATTCCTCTGCAGCTGGAAAGCTAGAATCAGCAAAGGCTGGATTTACTAAATGATGTACCGGTTTTACAGCTAAACACTTACAGCTATTAAAACACTTTTATTATTAAAATTCCTGCAGGAAACGTAACTTTGTTATTGTAATACTCAGACTCTCTAGCTTTCTAACTTCCCCTCCCTTTGAAACAGTTGTGTGCATAATGTGATTTTTAATAATCTGTGGTTTCTTTGGAATGCAGATGTCATGTTTGAGCATTGCAGACTGTTCTTCCTAAGCCTTTGGCCCTGCTGCCTTTACACACAAGGTGCCTGTTGCTGAGAGTACTTATTCTTACTCCTTTAGCAGGCAAGGAACTGAGGAAGGATGACAGCAACAGGTGACTGACTCACCAGGCTTCTGCCTGGGCGGTGGAGTCAGTCAAACCTGGGTTCCTTGGAGTATGGCTCGCGTGCACGTGAGCCGTGGCTGCACCAGGCTGCTGGTGGTGAGGGGCTGAGAGGTGAACGGGTTCAAGCTCTGCTTTGGGGGTAACATAGACAGGAGTTGCTGACTGGTCATGGGGGATGAGAAAGAGGGATCTGCCATAGATTTGGAGCTGCCTGGAGGTTTGACTCTAACCTCCTGGGGTTCAGGGACATCTGTATCCCCGGTGCCTCCCACAGCACTTGGCACATGGTAAGCAATCGATAAATATTTATTGAATAGCGGAATGAATCAGTGATGAATGAAGAAGATATGAGCTGATGAAGTCTGTGTCTTGCCCACAGTCACATAACTACTGAATGGAATCTAAGTTACCTGAGAGTGACGGGACTTTTGACTTTATGTCCTTTTTGTGATCTCTCTTCTAGATTTTTAACTCTTTGAATGTAGGGACTGTATAAAAATAAACATAACTAAAGCTGTTATTTGGCAGTGGAAAACTGGATCAAAGATGGATGTTTGAGTGCATGAGGGTGCGTGTTTCTTAGGCATAAACGTGCTTTTCTTTTAGGAATAAGGGAGGAGGGAGTTGGGGAAAGACTGGGAAGTAACAGATACTGGAGCATTCTCAGATCCTTCCAGGGTCAACAATGTCAACTTCACTTTTTCACCCTCTCTCGTATCTGTGCTTTCCTCTCCATTCCATTCTGCCAGTGGCTCTACCTACTCATTGCCTAGACCAACGCAGTCGCCTCCTAACCTCCCACCATGTGTCTTGTTATTTTTGGTCTCTTGGCCTCATGAGATAGAGCTGGCTTAGTTTTGCCAATTATTAGCAGGGCAACTTTGGCCAAGGCTTTTATTTTTTCTGAGTCTGAGTTTATTCATTTGTCAAAAGCAGATAATGACAAAACATGCCCTACTAATATTGTGAAAATTTGTTGAAAATATCTGTGTAAACTAGGCCAGACCACAAGGGCTGGGCCAGGCTAAAGGACTGGAGAGACCAGCTAATCAGACTTGGCCACAGCAACTTCCTCTTTGGTTTGCCATTGCATCTGCTAGCAAGCAAGGCAAGGAGGTGGGGGGAGGATAGAGTGGAAGCATCTCCCCAGTGCAAGCTCAAGTTCAGTGATTTTGGCAGGTTTCCAATGAAGCAGTTGATGGCAAAGCCTACCTCAGGGTGAAGCTGCTATGTAGATTCTAATGGGGGTCTCTATTACTACTTCTGGTGCTGGTATCTACATTGTGCTAAATACTTTTGCATATTTCATCGTATTTAATCCACATGACTAGGATGGAAAGTAGGTATAATTTTCCCAATTTTACAGATATGGTAACTGTTAGAAAGAGCCAGTAACTTATCCAAGACCACAAAATTAGGTTTCTTTGAAAATTAAAAAAAATTTGACCTTTAGGATTGAAACTCAGGTTTATTTTATTACCAAGCCCATTAATTTCAAGTTATAGTTATTATCCAACTATGTATTTCTTTCTTTTTTTTCTTGAGACTGGGTCTTGCTCTGTTGCCTAGGCTAGAGTGCAGTGGCATCATCATCGCTCACTGCAGCCTTGAACTCCTGGGCTCAAGTGATACTCCTGCCTCAGTCTCCTGAGTAGCAAGGGTTACAAGTGGGTACCATTATGCTGGATAATTTTTTTTAGTATAGATGGGGTCTCCTGGCCTCAGGTGATCCTCCTGCTTTGGTCTCCCAAAGTGCTAGGATTACAGGAGTGAGTCATCATGCCTGGCCTCAAACAATATATTTCTTAAGGCAAGATCTATGTGATATAACTATTTATCCCCATAGGACCTTGAAAATAAGAGGTACTTAGTACATATTTTTCAATGAATAATGTTAGGTAAATATTAATAACAATTTCCTGTTTTATAGGTTATGGTTTAAAAGTTGAAGGAATCAATAGGACTCTGGGAAAGTAAATGAGATCTCCAAGAAGACTAAGATTGAGAACTTCTTGGAGGTGTAATTCTAACTTAAACGTCAAAGTTGGGATGCAGAGGAAAGGAAGATGTTTGGGAACGTTTTGTGAGTATAGACTTATCCTTGTTTGAGAGCTATATCATGGCCAGAAAAAGCAGCATGGGGTTAACGGCCAAAAAGAAATCAGGATGACACTAAAGTAGTGTTTCCCAAAGTTTGTTCCAGGGAACCACATGCCCAAGAAACACCACACTGCAAGATACTTCTCTAAAAATGATTATGATTCAATACATATGGAAACGCTACATATTATAGCTGACCTTGAACAATGCAGGGGTTCAAGGGACCAAACCCCTTTCAGTCAAAAGTCTGCATATAACTTTTGACTCCCCAAACTCAAGTACTAATGGTCTACTTTTGACTGAAAGCTTTATTGATAGCATACATAGTAGATTAACACATCTTTGTATGTTAAGTGTATTACATACTGTATTCTTACAATGAAGTAAGCTAGAGAGAAGAAAATGTTATTGAGAAAATCATAAGGAAGAGAAAATATATTTACTATTCATTAAAGGGAAGTGGATCATTACAAAGGTCCTCATCCATGTCATCTTCACGCTGAGCAGGCTGGGGAAGAGGAGGGGTTGGTCTTGCTGTGCCAGGGGTGGCAGAGGTGGGAAAAAATCCACCTATAAGTAGACCCACACAGTTCAAATCTGTGTTGTTCAAGGGTCTATATACTCTTGTGATATATATCAACACATTAAAGGCTGAAAATTCTTATAATTATAAAAACTAACAATAATATAGCCCTTTTTATTTTATTTCATCAATATTCCCAAATGCATTTAACATTTACCTTTTCCCATCACCCCTTCCATTCCACCACTTATTTGCACACCAAGGAACTAGTGGTTATCAGAGCCCACTGAGAAATACAAGAAAGGAAACTGAATAGTAGTTTAAAAAAAAAATACCTCTTTTCTCACTTTCATGTCTTCTTTTTCAGTATTCATATAACTTTCTGTTAGTTGATAGAGGTTGGTCTGCTCAATAAATATTTACTAAATACACATAAAGCATAGAACATGCTCTAAGTTAGTAGATCCTTGCTTTCTCTTGACCTCAGGAGGAAGGGAAGAGAAAGGGGTCAGGGAGACAGGTGTGCAGGAGTATTGGGAATCATGGCTAATTAAGGTATTCCCATATTTCTAGCCTTCAGAAGTTATTCATGTTAAACAACAATAGTCTAAGTTTCTATTTTACTGCCATCAAGGAGTTGAGTATTTTATTAGGGTTTCCTCATCAAGTAATTTTTGAAAACTGCTATGGTTTGAATGTGTCCCCCCAAAGTTCATGTGTTGGAAACTTAATCTCCAACCCAACAGTATTGAGAGGTGGAACCTTAAGAGATAATTGGGTCATGAGGGCTCTGCCTTTATCATTGAAGTGGGTTAGTTATCATAGGAATGGGTTCCTGACAAAAGGATGAGTTCAGTCCCTTTTCTCTCTCTGCGTGCATATGTTTTAACACCATGCAATACTTTCTGCTATGATATATTAGGTTGGTGCAAAAGTAATTGCGGTTTTGGACCATGAATTTTAAATCATTATAACGAGGCTCAAACACATCTTTATTAATCAAAATAGGAGCCATTATAATCAATGCATTTTTGCCAATGAGAAATAAGTTTGTTTATTCCTTTTTTTTAAAATTTTTTTTTATTTTATTTTTTATTATTTTTATTTTTTTTATTATTTTTTTATTTATTTCAGCATATTATGGGGGTAAAAATTGTTTATTCCTGTATAGTAAAAATCTGTGTTTCAGGATTCGACAAACTCTTGGAAAGCATTTTCTGCATCCTGCTCATTGTGGAAACATTTTCTGTGCAAAAAGTTGTTGAGATACTTGAAGAAGTGGTAGTCGGTTGGCAAGTGGTCAGGTGCATATGGCAGATGAGGCAAAACTTTATAGACCAATTCGTTCAACTTTTGAAGCGTTGGTTGTACGGTTGTGCGGTTAGGCGTTGTCGTGGAGAAGAATTGGGCCCTTTCTGTTGACCAATGCTGGCTGCAGGCCTTGCAGTTTTTGGTGCATCTCATCGATTTGCTGAGCATACTTCTCAGAGGTAATGGTTTCATTGGGATTCAGAAAGCTGTAGTGGATCAGACAGGCAGCAGACCACCAAACAGTGACCATGACCTTTTTTTGGTACAAGTTTGGTTTTGGGAAGTGCTTTGGAGCTTCTTCTTGGTCCAACCACTGAGCTGGTCTTCACCAGTTGTCATATCAAATCCACTTTTCATTGCATGTCACAATCCGATTGAGAAATGGTTCGTTGTTGTAGCGTACAATGAGAGAAGACGATACTTCAAAACAACAATTTTTTAAAAATTTCAGTCAGCTCATGAGACACCCACTTATTGATTTTTTTCACCTCACCAATTTGCTTCAAATGCTGAATGACTGTAGAATGAATGGTTGATGTTGAGACGTCGATTTCTTCGGCAACTTCTCCTGTAGTTGTCAGAGGATCAGTCGACGATTGCTCTCAATTGGTTGGTCATTGTCAACTTCCATTGGTTGGCCACTGCACTCCTCATCTTCAAGGCTCTTGTCTCCTTTGCAAAACTTCTTGAACCACCACTGCTCTGTGCGTTTGTTAGCAGTTCCTGGGCCAAATGTGTTGTTGATGTTGTGAGTTGTCCCTGCTGCTTTATTACCCATTTTGAACTCTAATAAGAAAATTGCTCGAATTTGCTTTTTGTCTAACATCATTTCCATAGTCTAAAATAAATATAAAATAAATAGCAAGTAATAAGTCATTAGCAAAAAAAGCATTAAAATGATATATAACATAATCATATTTATTTAAGAATGTATTCCAATATCAAAGGGCAAATGTCAACAATGCTAAAACTGCAACTACTTTTGCACCAACCTTAATAACAAAGCAAGAAGGCCCTTACCAGATGCAACCCCTTGATCTTAGACTTCCCAGCCTCTAGAACCATGAGCCAAATAAACTTCTGTACTTTATAAATGACCCAGTTTATGGTGTTATATAGCAGCACAAAATAACTAAGACAGGAAACTTAAGGAAGCTATTGCCCAAATTCTCCCATCCTACCTGGGCAATTCATATGGCCTCCGGCTCTGGGACAATGCTCCAGTCTGCTGGCAACTCCTTGTCATCCTATAGTTGTTTCTCTAGGCCGTAGTTTTTCTGCTTCTTCCCAAGGACAAATAAAAAAAGTTTAATTATAAGACAGCTTGAATCTAGATTTAGGGAAAAAAATAATGTTACAGGTCAATAATTCTCCTAATTATATTTAATTTACACGCCCAAACAGAATATTTAATATCTTAGCCTAAAGCATATGTGTATACATGCACGTAATGAAGGAGGGGGGAGTAGTCGGTGCCTTAGCATCAGCGTTACTAAAAGGTTCATCAAAATGTTGCCTTCCAGAGTTAAAGGACAGTGTATATGCTAAAATACAAAAGTTGATTACAACCTTCCAAATGATACTTTTTCAACTTAAAAAAGCCACCAGATGGCCCATTACATATAGAGAAGACAATGTATAGAGTCTTCTCTATTACCTATAGAGAAGACAAAGATGTGCATTTTGGATTAAAGAGAATTTCTGCAGCAAGTGCTGTGATTCCTGGATTTTGCTGACATAGACAGAGACAGCAACGAACGGTTGGCTTGGCCGAGCCGGAGTCAAACGTACACTAAAAGAGCAGTCCTGGAGATCTTGGTAGAAACACTGTGGGATAATTTATTTCTGATGTTTAAGACTTTGTAATTTGAAGCAGATTTGAAGAAGAGAAGAGATTATGAATAATCGTATGTATATACACACATATATCATATGTCATATTGGGGGTAGTATCTATTATTAATACAAAAGGAAAGATGAGTGCATAGCAGTATGACTGTATTAGGCCAGGTTCTTCTAAAAAACAGAGTCTCATATGAAGGCTTTGTGAAAGTAATTATTTGGGGAATGATTCCAGAGAATAAGAGTTGGGACAGGAGCTTGGACAGAGAAAGAGGGAAGGACAAAGATGTGTTATTGAGCCACTCATTGCTTTGGGCAACTGGGGCTCAGTCCAGCAGCGAAGGCCTCTGAGAAACTGTAGAACACACCTTGGGACTTTCTGCTGTGAGTGCAGAAGAACAGTGTGTTTATCTGCCGGCTCTAGAGCTCACTGGCCAGGGTTGCCCAATGGGATCTTCCCTCGCTCACTTGCAGGCCTGCGCATAGGTCAGATGCCTAGTCAGAGGCCCCAGGGAAGAGAGATACCAGCTACTGTCCAGTGAAGCCTGCATTCCTCTCCAGACCCTGTCATTTGTTTATCATGTCACTTTCGGCTACGGTCTTTATCTGCAGCAGCTTCTCAGTTCAAGGGTCAATTGCTCATAAAGCTATAGGCTGCCGAAGAAAGCACAGATAATACAAAGAGTGAACTAAAGTTGGAGCAAAGGAGATGGCCTTTGCCAGTGGGGCTCTCGCCGCCTTCCTGTTTTTTCTGGTGGGCTTTGCGCACCAGGCACCGCACTCAGCGCTTTGCACGCATTACCTGTCTTGTTGAATCCTCAGGAGGAGGACACTCTTATTGCCCCATTGCAGGGCTGATGGGTAGAAGCAGATGCTGTGGATCAGCTGTCTCCATGCAGCTCAGTGTGTTGCCAAACAGTGGGAGGCTTAGGCCCCTGAGAGATGTGACGGTAGCAAGGGACTGTTTCCACAGGCTTAGAAAAGGCCAGGCCAAGCCCCTATCACCCTGTCCCATGACTGCTTTATTTTTTTTCTTAGTGTGTTATTTATTGGTTTCTCTACTTGCTTATTGTTGACCTTCCAATGGAACATAAGCTCCATCAGAGTCCTGGTTTACGTGTTGTGTTAGAACAACGCCTGGGACGTAGTAGGTAGTCAATAAATATTGACTATTGAATGAACAAGGAAAAATGACCTTTGGTTGGTGTGGGTGCAATGAGATTTGTCCTGTTTAAAAATTTTTTGAGAAAGAGGTGACAGACACTGGTGCAGGTAAATGATAAATTGAAAAATCTCAGGGAGTGGGAATAGATTTCAATTGGAAGCCTGTAGAATACGGAGTCGGTGATGAGAAAATGCCAAGAAAAAGAAGGAAAAGGAAAAGATGGGAGGGGATTCATCCACAATGGCCCCATTTATCACATATTAATGGGTATTTTATCTGTCCTTGTGCATGGAGGACACAGTTGCTGGATGCAGCGTGATGAGACGCAGAAGGAAGAGCCCTGAAGAAAGGTCTCTGTGAGACACGTGCGAGGGCCTGGCCTTCCCTCTGCCGCTCCGTGGGAGTGATCTGAAGTATGTGTTGCGGAAAAGTATGTGTTGCAAGAAGTTTCTCACTACAGAGACCTGGAGAGAATTTGCCTCTGTGGCCAGGTTTCCAGAGCCCAAGAGGGCTGGGCTAGATGTTTGCTACTGAGGCAGATCCTCAAACATCATCCAGACGTGGAGAGCAGCTTTGACAAAGATAAAAACAGAATAAACTAATAATCATGTGAAAATTAGCTCCCTGAGGATGAAGTTTTTGAAAGTGGCAAAGTTTAGAAAACCTGAGAGGAAAAAAAGGAATGCAGGAAATTATTTTGGGCTTGGGGGCTGTGGGTGGTGGAGCTGGGCGAGGTGAATTCAGTCAATAGTTGAGCCATCACTATTTGTTGAATGAATCACTGCTTCCCCCATGAAAGATGGATTTGTCAGACAGACCTTCAAAGGATTCGAGGATCCCAAGGGTTCCAGGAAGAATGTGCCCACTCTCCTTCCTTGTCTCAAAGCCCTTCTTATGGGGTTATCTCCGTGGCTACCTTCCCTTATCTGTGGGGGCAGGGCGTGGCTTGAGTCTGCAGGCAAGATCAGAAGCCACACTTGACCCCCACGCGCTGACTCTCCCTTCTTCTCTCCGTGTTGAACTCAGGGGGACCAAATCCCAGGCTGGCATTTCTGGCCTTTCCTGAAACTCTCTGTCCTGTTACGATAAATAACATCACTGTTACGTAAGTGATAAGTGTAAGTCAAGCCAGGAACATGCAGCCCAGGGAAGAAGTACATTAGATGTTTAGATTTCTTTTTTGCTTTTGGAAAAAACTTGTTGTTCCCATTCCTGCTAGAGCAGAAATAAAGTCCACTCGGCGTGGAGGTGGGAGGGGCCGTTCTTGACCGAACATTAGCTTGGTGCTGGTCCCAGAGACCCAGTTGGTTACAGAGAAGCCGCCGTGGGAAGCACAGAGTGGGTAGGTCTGGGGCTTGGACAAATGAAGTGCTCTGGCCTCCCAGGCTGGCTCCCACGACATTTCTGGGCAGGTCCAGGCCTGCAATCTGGATTGCAGATTTGATAAGATCTCGTTGCACCGTGCACAGAGCCCTGCTGGAGTTAGGGGAGAGTCTGATCTGAGAGAATACATTTTACTTGGTAGAAGCTGCATGTCTCATTGAACGGATTGTGAAATCAGTATCATTTGGGGAATCTTCATTCTCCTAGGGTCCCAGGCTGCAAAACTAGAGACTTTAAGAAATGTCTCCCTTTCTTTTCTGGCCTAGATGGAAGCAGTCACCAATCCAACATTAAACGCGCTCGCTCTCTCGGTGCCCCCGGCCTTGGCACGCCCTGCCACCTCCGTGCCGAGGCGGCTCACTGCCCAACAGGTGGAGGGGAAGGTGAGCGTGGCCCGTAGAGAGGGGTGTTATGGACACGCATCCCGGCTGTCGCACGTGACTTGGGTGAGCTAACATTGGGCGAGCTAACATTTCTGTCTCTCAAATTATTTTAATAAAATGGGAATGATAATACTTTTTACTTAGCAGGGCTATTGTGAAATTAAATGAAATAACGTTTATAAAAATGCAGGTGACTAAACAATGTGGTCCCCCTTTTTTTAAGATGTGGCGATTAGTAGAAAAAAACCTGGAAAGATATACACTAAAACGTTAATGATTTTTTTAAATATTAGGGTGGTGGGATTTATGAGCTTTTTTAAAAAAAACTCCTTCTTTGTGCTTTCCTATATATTTTTAAATCTCCACAATGAACATGTATCACTTTTGTAACTAAAACCTATAAGTATTAATTAAAATTCCACCAAACCTTTAAGGACCAGCTGAAATAATACTTTTTTTTAATTAAAACTTTCCAATCTTCCCATTGGCAGAGATCCCCTCTGAGCAAACTACTGAGTCACCTGACACGTAGCTAGCTTACCTGTAAAGTGGGGCTTAATGAACTTTATATAAAAAAATACATTATTATATTTTAAAATATGTATTATGTGTATATAACACACACTATTTTCTCTCTCTCATTATATATAAATATTGCAATGCCTGGGTCATAGAAAGTGCTTAATAAGTGCACTTTTCTTTCTTTAAATACCAGAAACACCTCATACCTCTCTGTGGCAGTTGCCGTGTTTTGTTTGCACTATGGTTATTTGTAAACTTCTTGTATCTCCTACGAGACACCAGGCACTCTGAGGGCAACAACTCTGTCCCGCTTGTCTTTTGCCAGACAGGATTTAATACCTCATAGACAGTAGGTGCTAAATAAATACTCACTGAATGACTAAGGCCGAGTAAAGGAAGCGGCCCCAGCAGTGGGTACCTCGTCTGGGCCACGCACCCTCAGTCATCTCTTACGCGGCGCAGCGCTGGGCCTGCCTGCGCCGCTGCCCGTGCTTGCTGCTTGGGGGGAAGCAGGCCACCAGGTGAACATCCCCAGCTGCTGTCCCTGCTCCTCCTCCATGAGGACCTGGAGAGGGTTTGCATCTCAGAGAGCCCCCAGGGCAGTCCCTCCAGCCCTGGAGCACTCCTGAGTGCTGAGGAGAGGGGAGACGACTGTGATTCAAAGAGAAAGTGAAGGAAATGAAATTAAAAGGGTGGTTTGCACGAAAGTCTCCAGGGACTTGGGGGACGCGCACCACCCAGCTTTGCTAGCAGGGTGAGGCGAGGGCGTCTCCTGACACTGGGCATCCAGCACTGTTGACACTTGCCCCACGTGGGCGACGCTGGCCGGCAGGACTTCATCAGACAACCGTGAGTGAGCCGAGCCTCCTTCACAGAGCTTGGGGGAAGCCGATGGCAGGGGCCTCACCGCAGCGGACAGGGCCGGGCGCGGGCGCGTGCGAGCACTGCCTGAGGACGCCCGTGGCTGGCTGTGGAGGGTCGTTAGCAGAAACCAGGGGCTCTGACAGGCTGAAGCGGGCAAAGCCCGAGTAGTGCCGGCTGTCTGGCACTCTGGCACTCTTCTCCGCTAGGCTAGCGCAGACCAAGGAATAAGTGCTTCGTGGGTACATATGATGTGTTGGGATAACGACCCATCGAGATAGCAGATGTGTCAACCGAGAAACAAAAACAAATGAAGCTAAACTCACGCGCTCCATGGTCTTAATACAGTGTACCTGGTCACTCGCAGCTCAGGGAAACACGGCAGGACAAAGCCGCAGAGTTCCAGGCCGTCAGTGGACGTCCAGGGCTGGTGAGTGAGACCTCATGTGATGGCGTTAGCGCAGGACAGCAAGCAGGTGAACTTTGTTCGTTACCATTTCCCCCCACATCGTTTGCCAAGGGTTGTGAAGATCAATGCTGTCGATTCTCTGGGATGTTTGTCTTGGGAAGGAAATAGCGTATGAGGCTGGGGCGTGTGTGTGCACACGTGCTTGTGTATGTAGATAGATCAAAAGTAAATAAAAATATTTTTAAATACCTGTTTTATGTATAACAACAATGTTCATGATATACTTGGTAAGACTGGCCAAAAAGAAGGATTAAAATATTAAATATTTGATAGAACTTCAAGATAGAACTTCAAGAACTTAAGGAGGTATTATAGGCATGAATGATAGAATATTTTTCTAGCGCTTTTAATGATTTCATTATTATTTCACATGTATTATTTTGTCTGGTTCTGTGACATCCCTGTGAGGTAGGTAGAGTATTCATGGATTGGGAAGGTGTCTTAGACCACTGGGCTGCTATAACAGATGTACCACAGACTAGGTGGCTTATAAGCAACAGAAGTTTATTTCTCATTGCTCTGGATGCTGGAAGTCCAAGATCAAGGCACTGGCAGATTTGGTGTCTGGTGAGGGCCCACTTCCTGTTTACAGATGGTGCCTTCTCACTATGTTCTCACATGGTAGAAGGGGCCAGGCCACTCTCTGGGCCCCTCTTCTAAGGGCTCTAATCCTGTTGATGAAGCTCCACCTTCATGCCCTCATCACCTCCCAAAGGCCTCACCTCCTAATCCCATCACATTAGGCGTTAGCATTTACCAAACGAATTTTGGGGGAACAAAGACATTCACACCATAGCAGCTGGTAAAGTGATTTGCCACAGTGAGTGGCCAAGCAGGGCCATGAGTCTGGGTCTTTGGATTCAAAATCCCTTGTTCTCGCTACTACATCAACAGCAGTGATGTTCCACTTTGTTCCACTTATATCTCATTTTATATCTTTTATAGAAGACATTTTATATCTTATATATCTCTCATATGTCTTAGATCTCACCAATCATTGTATCAAAAAATCTGGATATAATTCTGACAGAAATAGAAAGTCCATTTTCTAAGAGTGGTGTTCATATCATATGTTCATAAACCACTTCTCTGTTTATGATTTCCAGTACAATTTGTGGACATAAAAATTTTCAAGACTGTTATTAGGAATACATTTACAGTGATATCTCAGTTGTTATTCTGTACCCTGTGTCACTTTGACGCTTGCGTTCACCGACACCCTCTCCTCCAGCCCCATCCACAGGTGATTCAGACGGCACCTGTCCTGGTGGTGTGGAGGTTGGGGGTGGGCTCTAGCGGAAGGTGGGTTGTGTCTGGGCATGGAGATGTGCTGGACGGTCCCCTTCGAGGGAGGATCGATTGGTTGCTGTAGGTGCTGGGAGTGTGGTGGACACCGATGGCCATTAGCAGTGAGCTTCTGAGAGCTGCCTCAGCCAAGGTGACATTTTGGGTGTGGCCCACACCCAATGACTGATGAGGTGGAGGTATAAAAGCCTGGCTGTTTCAGCCCCTGCAAGACAACCCGAGGGGCCATTTGCTCTGGAGGAGCCCCCCGTGGAGCTGGCGAGCCTGCTGGACCTGCATCACCCTCGGCTGCTCCCGCTGCCTGCTCCAGGGCCTTCCTCTCCCTTCCAGAGCTGTGGATCTCAGACTTGTTCCCAGTGTAACAGCTGAGCCCTGCACTCTTTCTCAGACTCTACCTCTTGCAGAGCTCAAATTGCAACAGTTGAGTTTAGCTATGCTTTCTCTTGGAGCTGAGGTCTGTAAAGTTTTCTGTGAAGGGCCAGAGAATAAATATTGTAGGCCTTGCAATCCAACTCTGCCACTGTAGTGTGAAAGCAGCCATAGATAATATGCAAATGAATGAGCATGGCTGTGTTCTAATAAAACTTTATTTATAAAAATAGGCAGTGGGCTGGAATTGTCCAGAGAGTTACTTGTTACTGAGAATTACTGATCAATTTCAGAAAAATGGAAGAATTCTGGACAATTCTTGATTGATTAATTTCTTCATGCCCAATATTACGTAAGCTACGGAGTGGCTCATTATTGTGCATGGTGAGTGCTGAATGCTGATAAAAGCAGTGAGACACGCACCTATCAGAGCTAACAGCCCACAAATATGGTTTCAACATAAAACATATTTATGATCGAATACTGGAAGGCACTTTTAGAAGTTGTCTTCTGCCCTGGGCAGAGTTATTTCCCTTTGGCCACTTTGGCATGCCCTTCCTGCGATCTGTGGTGATGGAGAAAGAGGACTCCCTGGGGGAAGAGTGAAGGAAGGAAATGGACATTATTGAGCAACATTGAGGGCCCTGGGCTCTACCAGGACCTTCGCATATACTATTCACTTAATTCTCAACACTGTGGGTATTCTTATCCCCATTTTATAGATGAGGAAATAGAGTCTCATAGAAGGTAAGGGCCATGTCCTGGTTTGCAAAGCACATATGCAGTGACATTGATTTCAAATCCAGATGTGTCACACTCTGAAGCCTGGGCCCTTTCCATTAGCCCAGGCTGACCTGTCAGGCCTTTGGCTTTGCATTACAGATATTTCTTCTTTAAACCCTGGTCGTTGCTGCCTGACGGTGCTTGGCACAAGGCGTTGGATCCTGGACGAACTCTGTGGCTCTGTTCCTGGGGGTCATTGAAGGCTGAGTTTCTACATTCTTCCCGTCAGCCAGCTCTGGGCTGTGGCATCTGATGAGCTGACTGTCTGTGGTCCCCAGGCCTGGCCATGCGGTGCTGCCTGTGCCGCATTCACTTTCCAGCTCTTGCATTGGGCCAGGAAAGAAAGTTTCACTCTTGCAGGTATGAGTGTGGTGGGGGATCAGCACCAACCCGTCACCTTCCTTCTGTCAGGCAGCTGTCATCACCCCCACAGGCCTTTTCTTCACAGCCTGTTGTCAGGAGGCTGGCCAACTCCTTGGGAAGGTGAGAGAGGAAATTGGGGGCTGGAGGGAATCGGGCCATCGCTATGATGGAAATAGCACTGCTATGGCACCCGGAGACCTGGCTGTAGCCCAGGCTCAGCTGCACGTCAGCAGTGTGGCCCTGGGTGAGTCCTGTAATATGTTGGAATTGTTCTTCTTACTCGTATAAGAAGGATGAATGCTCTTGCTTGCCTGCCTACCACACAATGCGGTTGTTAAGGATCAACTCGAGTGCCGTGCGAAAGACAGCTCTGGAGGAGCAGCAGGACGCAGTCCAGTGGTTGTCACATCAGTGTACATCAGAGTCACCGGAGGCCTGGGGAAACACAGAGTTCTGGGGCCACCCCCAGAGTTTCTCATTCAATAGGTCTAGGGCAGGGCCTGGAATTTGCATTTTTGCAAGTTCCTTACTCATCCTTCAAGGCTCATTTCAAATTTCTTTTCTATAAAGCCTTCTTTTTTATTTAAAAAATTTAAAAATTAAAACAATTTTTTTTGCGTTATTGAAGTGTAATTGATATACAAAAATTGTACACATTAAATGTATAGATCTTAATGAGTTTGGACCTATGTATACAGCCATGATGCCATCACCACAACCAAGGTACTAAACAAACCTCCAAAAGTTTCCGTGTATGTGTTTGGTGAGAATACTTTACATGAGATCTATTCTGTTAAGATATTTTAAAGTGCACAATACCCTGTTATTACCTATAGGCACTATGTTGTACAGCAGATCTCTAGAACTTTTTCATCTTGTACAACAGAACCTTTATACCCGTGGAGCATCAGCTCCACATTTCCCCACCCCCATCCCTGGCAACCACCATTCTATTCTCTGTTTTCATGAGTTTGACTATTTTAGGTGCCTCATATAAATAGAATGACTCAGTACTACATTTGTCCTTCTGTGACTGGCTTATTTCACTTAGTATGATGTTTGTGACCATATTGTCGCAAATGGCAGGATCTCCTTCCTTTCTAAGGCTGAGTGATATTCCACGGTATGTGTGCACCACGTTTTCTTATAAAACCTCCTGTAAGCCGGGTAGCTCCAGCAAGATCTCTCTCCTCTGAACCTCCTCCTGGGATGTCCTGTCATTTGTGCTCCCGAGTAACGAAGTTCATGAAGAACACAGGAAGGTCCACCTGCACTACTCTCTCGGGCAGGATGTGGAGCCACACTGTGACTCCAGGCAGAGGGGAGCACTTATTCACATACCTGTGGACGGGGAGGCAGTGGCATGTGTAATGGATATCAGCCGTCTCCGACAATCTGAGTGATTGTTTTCGTTATTTGGTCTATCTTCCGCCTTAACCTGCCCTGGTACTGCTCTGGCTCCACACTGGGCGGAGAGCAGGCAGGTGTGCGTGGGAAAAGTGTAGGGAGTGGCGGTGGGCTGCGCATGGGCCTGGCGTCGCGAGGGAAGCCAAGCTCGCCGGGGAGCCAGCAAGTGGCATCCAGGTCCCACTCCCACCGCAACTGGAGTAGTCTGTTTTATTTATTTATTGGGATTCTTTTCTTAAGACTTCATTTTTTTTTTTCCAAACAGAGGTTTTTTTTGCCCTCAGGAACGGATTTATATGCAGAAAATATTATTCAGAGTTCTCCTTGGTTTTGAAAAATTAATATTTAATTTGTTAAATTTATAGTCTAAAATTCAATTTTCAAATCTTCTTATTCTAAGTTTAGCAAATGTTGGCAATTACCTTTATGGGGACCTTTGATTAATAATTGAGCCTATTTATAGCCAATGAAATGCCTTTAAGCCTTTTAAACTGCATTATAAATTGAATATTTTAATCTCATTTTGAAGTCCTTCAATATCTTAACAAAATAATCCTTCCCAACTTCTTAAGTAACTCATAAATTTAATAAAATAAACTTACATATAGGGTGATTAAGTACTCTTAACTGTTCTAGTACTGTATATAAACTTAGTAACATTACACTTAAATATACAAATCCAAATCAATTACTCAATCACATGTTTCAAATAGAAATCTTCAAGGCAAGTATGTTTTATAATACTCAAAGTTCTCTAGAATATTGCAAATACTTCCAAATACCCACAGATTCATTATTAATGCATAGATATTAATGCTCTGAGTTTGGTTCTCTTAAACATTTTTATTTTTAATTCTAAGTCTTCCTAGAGTTAAAAATGCTTACCTACTAAGGAAACAATGATGCTGTCCCAAGTAATTTTGAGAGAATTCAGAGATTTTTATCAGGGATTTTAGCTTGGATTCTTGTCAGCCCTCTGTGTAGTCCGCACCAGGAATTTCAAAATGTCAAGAGCGGTTGATCTTGTACACAGGGCTGTGCCCCAATGTGGCTGCAGGGCCGTTTACCACTGGCATCTGCCCTGTTTGTTGGGACCTGCACCGTACAGGGTGTTAAGAATTTGGGGTATCCCCCCTGCTTACTTCCATTTGATACCACTTAGCCCCATCCCAGGCTAGTCATGCAATTCTGCCTCCAACTCAGTCTGCTACATGACTTGACTGGATTTTGCTTTCCTTTGTCTAGGATGTATTAATTTCTTTTCCATCTAGCTCCACTGACCTTTGACAATGATGGAATTCTATCTTCTTTCCATATTCTTCCTGACCAGTAGGACCACACAGCTCATACTGTTATTAAAATGATATCCGATTGCATCCTGCAAATCCCACAGCTTCTAAGGGAAAACTTCTGACAATTTTACAAAGGATCCTATTGTTTAAAAAGATGTTTTTAAACATAACATGGACTGGTGGAATGAATCTTCAAGGCTTAGAAGAAAGAGCAAATATTTTGGGGGCACCTGCTATGAGCCAAGTGCTTTGCATGTCCTATAACACCAATTCAAAGTGTTTATTTTTATCTTCATATTGAAATGAGGAAGATAAGGTCACATGGCAAATAAATGGCGGAGCTGGGACTAGATTTTAGGATCATTTGCAAATTGCACAGTCCTTCCACTATGCTGGTTCCTGTGGCTTTGGAGGGGTTACTACCAGGTTTTCTGAATGAGCCAGTCTCCTCTCTCTGCTCTGAGCATCAAAACTTTCCAGTGTAAACCTGGCATTTCCAGGCAACCACAGGCTCCAAAGCAGTGTGTGCCCCTAGTCCTATCCCCTCATATTCTGTGAGCCACCAACAAATCTGGTGAACACGTCCAAAGATTTTCATGATAGCCACCCATCCAGGGCAAGTCCTAAGATGTGAGTTACAGCCCCAGCCTTGGGTCAAGGTCCTAGGGTCTGGCTTGCAGAGTTCAAGTCCTGACCTCGACTGACTCCTCGGCACACCCAAAAGACCTCTGGGCCTTCCTCCCTCTCTGGGAGGCCCTCCAACTCCAACTATTTGAGACATCAGCACTTCTGCCTCCTCCTCTCCTTTGCCTCCTTTTCTGTTTGCCCAGTGAAATCTGCTCACTCTGCCAAGTCCCTGTGTGGGTTGTGACTCATACCTTCCTAGAGAAGGGGCCGGGAACTGAGGCCTTGGGCTCTGATGGCTGGGCCAGCTGGGGGAGGCTCCTCTGCAGTGTCCAGGCCCACTGGCTGGCTTCCTTCTAGTCATCCTGAATGGTCACCTGAGAAAAAACAAGGGCAGTATTGGATGCCTTCATAGAAATTCATTGTCCCTTTTGCTGGGGGGTGGTGGTGGTGGTGGTGGTGGAGACTTTCAGCAGAGCTCCAAGCAGATGGCAGCATTGGAGGGACACCTGATGAGGGGCCAGCGCCAGCTCACAGGGCACTGGAGCCCTAGCAAAATGGTCCTGGCACCGGGACGTCAGTGATTCCTGTCTTGGCTCTGTCATTCACTGTTGTGTAATTTAGCTAAGATATTGTCTTAGTCTGTTCGGGCTGCTATAACAACATACCTTAGACTGGGTAACTTATTAACAAAGAAATTTATTTCTTACAACTCTAGAGGGTGGAAAGTCCAAGATCCAGTGCCAGCAGATCCGGTGTCTGGTGGGGCTTGCTCTCCGCTTTGCAGCTGGAGCCTTCTCTCAGCATCCTCACATGGTGGAGGGGCAAGGCAGCTCTCTGGGCTCTCTTTTATAAGGACACTAATCCCATTCACAAGGGCTTCATCTTGTCACTTTCCAAAGGCCCCATCTTCTAATATTATCCTCTTGGGGACTAAGTTTCAACATATGAATTTTGGGTGGACATAAACATTCAGACTATAGCATCTGTGAATTAAGACATTCCCCTCCACTATTAGAATTTTTAGTTTATTCTTTTTAAAACTACTCATCTAGACTTATTTTGACATAGGTTTTTAAAAAATCATAGGTCACTCATGTACATACATAAAAAAGGAAGATATGTGTAAAATAGATTGAATAAAGTATTCCTAAAACTTCCTCACATTCAGAGTTCCACTCTTCTGAATTATTTTTTGGCTTAGACATTAAAAGCCACATTTTATGGCACAATATCATCCCAGGTGCTGAGTAAGGTTGTGATGTCACGCTGATAGTGCCACAGCAAGGGAGATCCCAGAAATGCCCAAAGCCTGCCACCCTAATCACACTCCAGGCAAGCTGCCTAAGATCCCTAAGGCAGTGCACACCCAAGGAACAAGAGTTGAGTAGGAATAGAAGGATCACTTGGCTGTCAGCACTGATAACTCTGATCAAAGCTCCTTAGAGTCCATGTCATGGGAAGCTTAAATGAAGACTTCTACTGTGGCTTTAAATATCAATTTGGGACCTTGCTCAGGCAGAGGGGGGGGGCAGAGCTTGTTAATATCAGGAACCTGGGGGCATCTATTAATAAAAGGCAGCATTGTCTGTCTTGTACCGGGAGAGGCTGCCTTACCAGAAAACCCCAAATCCTGGTTTTCTGGTTTCTTCATCAAAGGGTTAGCTCAGAGCACCGTAGATAGCCACAGGCTGTGGGAACAGATCCCTTCTCTGGACTGGCACAGGTGCCAATTGCTGAGCCAGGGACAACAGCTTGAGTCTCAATTATGGGGCTGGCTCCACAGCCAAAAGGAGGAGCCTGAAAGGGAGTCAGAGATTCAGTGGCTCTCCATTGTTTCCTGGAAGAGGAGCACACCAGCATTAATGGCCACATTCATTCTGCAGACAAAAGAACGTTTGGTGAGATGCTTCACCCCATCCCCAGCCACGCCTTCCTTTATCACTTCACAGGATGCTGAGCAGACAGAGGTATTTCAACCTGCTGTCTTGGGCCGGGTTTCTCATCCCACCCCATACCCAGTGCTCTCTTCCCTTTTCATCTTGGGACCAGGCAGGAAAGTGGGAATAGGTAGGTATTAGTGTTGGGAAGTGATCCTTACTCCCAAATCAAGAAATGACTCAAATTTCTTATTCCTATGTGGCCTTGAGGAACCTTGGCTAAAGTTTCTTGCTAAGTTCCCAGGAATAGCTGAGAAACTATTTAAGACAAGCTGAGTGTGATCCTAGCCATCTGCACTTATCCAAGCGAGTAAAATGGATTGGGACACTGAATTTGCAGAGGGCCAAAAAGATATGAATATGGCTGTGTTTCAAAGTGGTGATGGCCATGGGTCCTGGAGCCACAGAGATGCGGGTTTGACTCCTGGCAGCGCTGCTTATTCTGTGACTCTGGGCTCGCAGCTCTCCCTAAACATCAGTTCTCATCTCTAGGAGTGGATGATGCCAGTGCCCACCTCCCGTGAGGGTTAACTGAGAGAGAGACGTGTGCATGCAGCTCCAGCCTAGTGCCTGGCAGTCACTTAGGTACTCACTAAACTGTAGCTGTCACTGTTGTCTGGAGAGGGAAAGGGTGGGGGCAGTGACTCAGCACAGAGCTTGCGTTTAGCATAGAAATGCGCATTCCATTCGCCTCTCTCCCAGCACATTTTACTAACATCTCTAAAATCCTGACACAGTGCAGTGTATTGCCTAAAATGATATAATGAAAAAGCCACTAATGAGGTGTGGCCGAGTTGTGGGGAGTGTATGTGGCTATGTGGTGCCAAGTTAGGGTACAAAGATAAGTTTACTAATTCTTTGATAATTGCATTGTGACAATTCTACTAGCAGGTGAAATTTGTCATGGTGGTGGTCCATTTTTCTTCTGTTTTCTAGATAAAGATGTAAACGTGTGGTTTTTAAAGCTCCCCAGCATCTTCCAAGCTCCAAATGAAACCAATAACTATAGAAATAATTATGTTTCTAGAAACACCAACAGGAACTGAATGCTGGTTTCTGTGTAAAAGCCTGTGATCTCTACGTGTTCTTTAGCTCATCTGTCAAGCAGAATATTCTGGGACTTTATTAATCTCCTTTCATTAGATCTGGCATTAGAGTCGTGAGTAGCGGCAGGCAGCTTTAAAAGTGAGGAATACAGTGTGAAGCTTTCATGCCAAATAACCAGTCTTTCTGGGTAACAGAGGCAGAGAAAATCCGGAAACCCAGATCATGGCCTTCAATGCAGTTGAACTCCCAATTTGCTCCAGAGGCAGTCCAGGCTGGGTGAGAGATGAATGTACGTTAGTTGAAAGTTCTAAATTATATTGCTCAGCTCAAGAACCAGACAAAAGACTTTGAAAAGATCTAAGGAAAACTGAAACACCAAGAAGGATTGGACAATTTTTATCAGAAAACCGCATCTCTGGGAGGAACCTCAGAGATGAGCTTGAACCCTGGTCCAAAGCACTTATCTTGCAAATGAGAAAGCTGAGTTGCTGACAGGGGGTTTAAGATCAGTGGAGACTAGAGCCCAGACGTCCTGGTTGCTGGTCTTGTGCTCTTCTCACCCAAAACCAGTCACCACCTACTTGTGGGTGCCTGCTGTGTATGGGGATGTAGGGCACCCCGCCGTACGGCACGAAGCTCACTCTGTAGTCAGCCAAACACGGTGTGCGCACACGGAGTAATTACAGCGTTCGCGTCATGTGTGGTGGAGTTGAGGCAGAAGAAGGAAAGATCTTCTCATTCTTGATGGGTCAGCGAAGCTTTGCAGAGAGGTGGGACTTCAGGGGGGCCACGGCAGAGGAGTGATTTGGGTGGGAGGAGAGGAAGGCCATTGTAAGTAAGAAAAAAAGACATTCCAAAGCAAAGGCAGAAACACAAGAGGAATATTTGTGAGTCAGTGACAGTTTGGCAGAAGAGGTGGTTTTCCTGGGATCACAGAATGTTAGAACTGGGAGAGACTTCAGAGATATCAGGCTCAATCTCTTCATTTTACTGCTGAAGATGTCAGGTCCAGAAGGTTGGAATGGCTTGTCTGAGGTCACGTGGCTGAGAGTGGCAGAGGGGATCAGAGCCGGCCTGCAACTCTCCTCCCGGCTCTTTTGCGCTACACACTGCTGGCTTTAGGGAAGAGACGATGGAGGGAGAGAAAGACCACAGAGGACCTTGCATGAGATACAAGACGCTTGCACATTAAGCACTAGAAACCTTTGGCTGTTTTCGAACTGCGAGGTGACATATGGTCAGGGTGGGCTGCACAAAGAAGGAGCTCGGGATGGTGTGCAGGGTGGATGGAAAGGATGGAAAGAAGCAGAGAGATCAGTTAAAGAGGCCCCGGACCTGGACCAGCTGTTAGATCGTACAAACTGGGATGGTAGCAGAGAAAGTGGAGAGAAAAGGACACTTGACCATAGGCTACAGGAGGGCATGGAGAGTCAAAGACAACTTGGGAAATTTAGAGTTGACCAACTGTCCATGGGAGAAGCCACCTGCTACTTTCCCCGGGGCTTTTGCTGTCACTTCCTCTTAGCACTTCATTCACCGATTCATTCCTTCATTCAGCAAATACTTCTCAGACCCTGTGCACGGTGTTGCATATTCGCCCCAGCCAGTAACTGACTGGACGTGATGCTTCTGTTGTTTTCTGGAGATCTGCCCCCTTCAACTCTTCTTGGTCAGAATTGTTGGAGAGAACCGAGGTAAAATAAGGAGAACAGCTTGGTTATTGAAAAGAAAAGAACCTGATTGTCTGGAGGGTGTTGAAAAGCCAGCAAGATTTCAAATGGGAAGAGGATCAAAACATCTTGGGGAGGGAGGAGGCGGGCCCTGTGCACACAGACGCTCTGGGTCTTGGGGAGAATAAAAGGTCCCAGTGTGATAGCAACAAAGGGACGCTTTTGTGCATTCACAGTCGGGGGCCTGAAGGGTGGTGGACAGCCTTGGCCCTAGGGCCCTGCTGGGGTGGTTCTAGACTCAGGATGCTGACCCCCAAAAGAGTGGAAGGGCCCTTGTGTCAACTGTCAGAATAGGGGAAGGTGCTGAGGGCTCCTATGGCCCAGAGGCCACAGCTTTGAGTGCTGCTGAGGGGCGGGGCTGTTCCCCAATCTGTCCCACCTCCCGGCAGTTCCTACCCCACCCTGGCCTTTGCGCACCTGTAACAGTTACCATTTGCCCTTCTGCTTTTGGCCATTGAGACATACCATCTATTTTTATCTCACAGGTTTAAGCTTTACCAACTGGACTCTTGAACAAATATGACAAATAGGTTAAAACACATGGACCAACTAACAGACTGGCCATAGCTATGTGGAGAAGTATTCTCCCAGGCATCCAGGCCAAGCACAATGATTCTGGGCATATAGGGGGTGTCAAAATTGTTTCACTGATTTTTGTTTCTGTCTCCTAATAATACCGAGTAAACATAGGGTGACGGAGGTCTCCAAAGTAGGCAGGGAGATGTGGTCACAACTCTGAGTCACACAGCTTCTTATCTACCTTCCACAAAGTGTGACCATCGTGAGTGGTCTCTGGCTGCCTGCTGCACCCTCCAAGCACAGGACGCTTGGGGCTGCAGAGTGGTGCTCTGGAACCCTGGCTCTGACACTTTCTGGAGTGTGACTTTGGGTAAATGACGGAATTTCTCTAGACTTTGTCCTTCATCTGTATCATAGACACAATACCTACCTTGCATACTGTAGCAGCAGGACTTAGCAGGTCTCTGGCAGAAAGTAGCTATGTGCTAAGTGGAAGTTATTATTGGAATTAGCTCTTAGTGGGACCAGTGCAGAGCTTAGGACTTGACACCTGATTCTTGCTGTTGTCTCATAGTGGTTTCCTATGTAGAATGCTGGGATCAAGAAATGTCATTCTCAGGGTAAAGATGATGGGGCTGCCATGTGTGAGTTTGTGCTAGAGGTCAGGTCTCTCATTGCACTGCCCTGGGCCCAGACACCGGGGGCGGATGCCCATTTACTCTGTGATAGGAAGCTGAGGGCTGGGGAGTGTGTGATTAGTGAAGTCACATCCCAGCAGGAAAGAGTCAGTGACTTGTGCAAACTGCAAGCCAAGCCAGGAATGCAACCCAGGCGTCCTGACTTCCCGCCTCAAACCTAATGATAAGGGCCTGCTCCGCTCCCTGTGTGGGGGAGGGACTGCTCTGGAGCCAAGAGCGTGAGGTCAGGACGCGGGTGCGCTCACTTGCTGCCCGGGTTTCTCAGGCCAGTGGTGGGAACAGGTCCTCCCTGGAGACTAGAAGGAGCACAGAGCTTTGAGAAGCCTCCTCGGGCATGGGAGGGAAGAGCGGCCCAGGCCGTGAAGGAGAACGGACAGAATGATTTATGAGTGAAGCCTAAATGAGCAGAACTTGCCGTCCTGACCTCAGCACCAACTGAGGGGCGTGGAAGAGCATTCTGCAAATATTTAAGAGGCATCGATGCCAGAGAACTTGATGACTGAACCTGGGTGGAAGGGAGGGAGGGAGAAAGGCTGAGGCTGACAAGGAAATCTTGCCCAGAGCCACGGGGGCACGGCCTCCTCTCAGGGACGCTGTCTGTGTGGGCATCTCTCCGTGGCACAGGTTTCAGGGCTGACACATTGCAGGATGCAGACCACATGGGCCAAGGAAACAGGCCCAGACCACTGTTCTTGCAAGGAAATTGGGCAGAAAGTATAAGGAAGGACAGGCAGTGGGGACAACACGAGTGGGCCCTGACCTGTGCTTTCCCAGCCTGTTCCCATCGGCTTTCTGGGCATCAGTGTTTTCTGTGTAGTCCTTGCTTGTTCCGCCTTCCTCTTGCCTCCTCCCTATAATATTGTCCTATTTTATCAAGCTAAAGCCTGCATAGCCTTCGGACCCAGTTTAACCTTTATCCCTTCGGGAAGCCCGCCCCAACCTCAGCTGGGCATGCCGTCGTCACCCACCCACACCCCTTGAAAATCCCAGCACCCTTGAGCATCTGAAAGTTCTGCACTGTCCTATGTTCAACACATATTTTGAACTTTGTGTTTCCTAATCGTTCCTCAATCTGATCATGTAATCTGACTTTTAGAATGTGTGACATGCTGGCTTGCTCACTTGGTGACCCGTGTGTATGTGACTGGCACCCATTGATTGCCTCCTATCCTAAGTGCATCCCTGGTGAAGAAGACACCTTCCGCTTCTTTTACCACCCCTGTGGCACACAACGAGCCCCACGTGCTCCCAGCATTTGGGTTTAATTAAAAGGTAAGAACACTAGAAATAAAATGAAAAGGTGAATGACAAAACTTGGAAAAATTTGCAACATATACGCAAAGGAATGATATCTTGAACACAGAAAAAATTTTGTATATCAGTAAGAGAAACAATGAATGTTGCAGTAGAATAGAAATCGTGAACAGTCAATGAACAAAAGAAGCACACAAAGTTTATACATTTGAAAAAGCCTTTAACCTCACAGCAATCTAAAATATGGAATAAAAATGAAGTACCTATTAAATAGGCAAAAAGAAAAAGAGAAGGGTTAGTGAGGATATAGGGAAACAAGCACTGTTTTACATTTTTGGCTTTTAAAAAAGTCACTATGCACTTATTTTTCAGTCTAATGCTCTCCCAAATGAGCTATTTCAGCTCTGTTTACCTACTTTTTCATGATTGTACTAAAAATGGGAATTTTCCCATCATGAACCATTTATCAAAAATGTGCTATTACTGGCTGCATAATATTCCATAATATGAAGTATCAAAATTCATTTAACTGCCATTTTTGACTGGACATTTAGGTTGTGTCCAAGGTCTTGTCTGATCTTAGATTATTTCCTTAGGATCACATTTTAATAACAATGTATTAGCTATATACTGCTGTGTGTTAAATCATCTCCAAACTAACTGAATATTATGTAGCTCGAAACAACAATAGCAATTTAATCTGGTGTTTAGAGGTCAGGGATTTGGACAGGGTACAGCAGGGGCTTGTCTCTGCTCCCTGGTGTCTGGAGTTTCGTCTGGAAGCCTGGAAGCCTGGGGCATGAATCACCTGAAGACTCATTTACTCAGGTGAATGGTACTGATGCTTAGCTTGGACCGTCAGCTGGAGTCCCCACATGCAGCTGCCTCATGTGGCCTGGGCTTCCTCATAACATGGTGGTTGAGATCCAAGGGCAAGTGAGAAGGGTATTGACACTGTAACAAATTGCCACAAACGTAGTGGCTTGAGTCTGGGTCACCTGCTCATGCATCTTACTCATGCCCTCTGTTCCTGTTTGGGCTCAATCCCAGAAATGTCCTTTCCATTTTATGTGGATCATTACCAGGCTCATCAGCTTTATGACTTGCTGGATCTGAAAGGGCACAGCTCATCTCATATTGGGTAGTTTTAAGTGTGTGCTCAGTTGGTATTCTGTGGTCAAGCATTCTGTCTCTACCAGGGCTCAATAATACTCCGGGAACTATTCTCAAATGGCCTTGTACCAGAATCCCAGAGTCCTACATCATGATTTTCCACTGGGGCTCAGCATAATCTCTATGATGCTTTTTTCCCAGTACTGACACTACCAGTACTTCAGGATCTGCTGGATCCCATGGCCTGAGTGGCAAGGCTTTTGGCATGATGGCCTGGACCTACTGTAAGGACTTTCCTAATCTGGACACATCTCAAGGCTGGCAGCCTCCCATGTTACCCAGTATACGGAGAAGAGCAATACTCCTAGGTGTGGACTTTGTGGCCTCCAAAACCCAAAGAAGCCAGCCAGGCTCTGTGCTTTGGTCTTTGTGGTAGTGGATGTAAGGTGTAGCCATTTGTCTTTTACTCTGGAGGGCATATCCTGGTACACCGCTTACCACTGGACCCCAACAACTTAACAGAAGTGGCTGCTACGCGGATCTTCATAGAGTTTATGACCCACCTCTGGCATGAACGTGTCTTCTCAAGGCCTGTCCTTCCCAATCAGCATGAGGTTGTGGTATAATAGTCAGTGTGATAGTCTGTGAGCTATCTGGGTAGTCAGGTCTCTTTAGATTATATTGTGCAGAGAGAGAGAGAGAGAGAGAGAGAGAGAGAGTTTTAACATATCCCCTTGGCAAACCTCTAAAGGAATATCATTTTCTGTCCCACACAAATACAAACTGTTTCTAATTCTCTCTTCTTAATTGGAATGGAAAATAAAGCACTTGCAAAATCGATGGTCAAAATCATAAAATCTCTTTGGACACAGCAGCTATAAGCAGAATTCCCACTTGTTTAGGCCTGTGATGATATCAGTCATTCTCCAGAGTTCATTGGTTTTTGCAGGGGCTGGACTAGTGAATTGACTGGAGATATATATCACAGAGCTTCCAAACCCAGCTTCTTACAGGTTGTTAATGGCAACACTTATCCTGCTGACCCCCACTCTGCCTGCCCCACCAGGGATCTGACCCTGGCTGGGGGAATTGGGAGTAACAATTCACAAGTTACCGATTCACCTTCCCTACCATGATAGCTCTCATCCCATAAACCATAACCCAATGTAGGGGTTACTGCAGCTGCCAAGTGTATACCTTTCAACTGCAAGTGTGGGGACTGTGTGCGTGTGCAGACCCAGTGGGCCCACTGTGCGCTGCACACCATGTAGTCCTGCTGTTGGCCAGGACCGTATTCCTTACCTGGCTCCAGAGGCGTCAGTTCTAACAGGGGGGCCATTGCTATACTTTGGGTCTCTGGGCGTGGATGTCAACTTAGATCCTATGTTCAATTGTCTTGGAAAATTCTGGTTATTTCCCTGTCCCTGGTCTACAGTCCCATGAGTAGGACCCTCTGGGACTCACACGGTAGATGTTTGCCATGGCGTCCAGGGTCTTTCCTCCTAGGAATCTAGTCAGTGGGTTCCAGTCAGGTCTGGGCATTGAGCAAGAGATCACATTTTTTTTTATCAGGGTGACTTTCTTCTGCCTTCAGCCTCCTGCTCCTCCAATTTTGTCATTTTGGGGCTAAAAATATTAAGCAGAACTCCTGTTGCCTCTGTTTCTTTGGAGGCCTGTCTTTCCTGTGGATACTAATAAGCCCGTCTTTGTGCCTGCCTTTTCTGCCATGAGTCATGCAGAGAAAAGCCACCACTAAGGTTGGCAGATAAAATACAGGATGCCCAGGTAAATTTGAATTTCAGATAAACAGTGATATTTTTTAAAAGTATAAGTATATCCCAAATGCTTCATAGGATATACTTATACAAAAATAACATGTTCTTTATCTAAATTAAAATTTAACTGGGAATCCTATATCTTTATTTGCTAAATCTGGCAACTTTGGTCCCCACCAATCTTTTTTGTGATTAGTGGCCTAGGTGAAGAGTGGGCTTTGGGGCCCTCCTATGAGACATAATCCTTTGTGGGGGTTTTCTGGCCTCACATAATATATCTGCTCCAGCACGGCCACCTCCCTCAGCCTCTTAAATGCCTCCTCTGCTGCCTGCCAAGCAAGTTGGGCATCTCCAAGTTGATGAGTGACCATTGTTTTTCCAGGGTTTTAAGAGTTATCCCAGCATCTGTTTGTACCATCTGCTGGGCTCTTCTAAGAATGTTAAATCCATTAATCATAGTGCCCCAAAGTCCACTAAAACTTGCTGACTCAGTCTTTCATTCAGGCCACCTTGATCAAGTGCCCTCAAAGTGCAATCCCAGGAGCACTCCCTGCTCCTGCTGGCACATCCAGGCTTATTCTTGCAATTCCTTCCGTGTGTAGTTTCTTTCCTCCCCTCTCAGGCACAGCATGTGCCCAACTGGGTTATGCTCCAGGTGTTAGCCTAGTGATTAGGAGATGCAATGGGGCCAGCTTGCAGCCATTATTTGTTAATGGCTCTGTCTCTGTCGCCTTTAGGGCATCTATAATTTAGCAGTAATTAGCCAACTCTGTTGTCTTTATAGGCATTGTTCTTTCCATATTTTTAAAACTCCACAGCATTGCCCTCAATTGGGACATTCTCCAGGGTACCACTGGTGGAATTGGTGGCAATTTGAGCCACCACCTTGTACCAGAGACTATCTGTGCTTTACCTACTCACAAGGATGGTTGGGTGGGTGGGCCAGATCGAATCTCCAGTTCCCATCTAACCACTGCTTTTTTCTTGGACCACTCCTGGACCACTTGTGTTAGCAGCGTCCTCTGAGAAGCAGATGCCAAAATGGGGTTAGAGAGAATGAGGAAGGAGCTGGGAGAGGCTGGGATTGCTGTCAGCCCATGATATAGGTCTATTCTCAGTTGTTGAAGATGATAGGAAAGGAAGGAAGTTTAAATGGAAGTATCTTAGTTTGCAGTAAAATTCTAAGAGAGTTTGGCAAGGCTATTGGGGCATGACCAAGCCAAAGTAGCTTGTCAGAGGTACACCATGTCTTCTGGGTCCAGGCCTGCCTGGAACCCCTGGCCTGCTCTGTCATTGCTGGGAACAGCTATGGGAAGAGTGTGAGCGTAGGGGTGGAGTTCCGAGTGAAGTAGCTGGGGCTGTCAGTGATGCTCCTGCAGCTGGGACATGGGAAGGGTACCTCACGGTTTCCATAGGAACCATGCCTTTAAGGTTCCCAGAATCTCCTCTGTCCAGGTCAGAGGCTCTACTAGCACCACCTTGATTCTTCTGGAGGTCTTAACAGAGAGTGTTGCACCTTAGCTTCGTCTGTATCCTGGGCCCCCTGCTTTATTGGCAGCTTCTTGTATTTGGTCTGTGCTGTAATTTAATTTGATCTAGACTATATTTTAATTTGAGAATTTTTATTGGACGGAGAGGCTGAAGATGAGGATCGTTTTATTTATATGCCTTCTAAATTCTGAGTGCAAATTGATCAGTTCTTTCCTAAGCTTGTCTCTTTTTGTTATAGTATCATATACAGCTGAAGAAGTCAACGGATGTTTTCAACATTCTGTCCAAGTTTACAAGTTCATTAGATATATTTCCTATCTTCCAAGTTACTGCTGGAAATAGTTTTACCAAATATTTCACCACCATGCCACTGTGATAATGTCCTCATCATTTTTCTAGCCTCTACCTACTGTTCCATTTCAAAGCTCAGTGCCCTATATTGAGGTTTTTGTAATAGCAGAACCTCATTTCTATGTAAGTAGTATCAATTTCTGTGTCATTTAATTACTGCTTATTCATAATGCATAACAAACAATCACAAAATCTGATACAACACAAAGCATTTATTTAACTCATGCCTCTCTGGGTCAGCGGATGCAGTCTCTGCTGCTGGTGTGTCTCAGCAGTTTCCTGGGACTGGCAGGCCAGCTTGGCAGGGCCTTTCCAAGATGATGACAGAAGCACAGGAGAACAAGATCAATTGCGTAAGTGCTTCCTAACCCTCTGGTTACTTTACACTTGATGGCGTCCATTGGTCAGTATGAGTCACGTGGTTGAGGAGGACAGCCAAGGAGCAAGGACGAATACTCTGCTCATGGAGATTGATGGGAAGGGATGCAGGCATGTGCCGTGTAAGGACATTTCGGTCAACAGTGGACCTGCGATCCCATAGGATTATAACGCTGTATTTATACTGTAACTTTCCTATGTTTAGATATGTTTAGACACACAAATACTTACCACTGTATTACAATCGCCTATTTCAGTACAGTAACATGCTGTACAAACTCGTGGCTTAGGAGCAATGGGTTATGCTACACCACACAGCCCAGGTGTGTACTAGGCTATACCATCTGAGCTTGTGTAAGTGCCACCACAAGATGTTTGCACAATGATGAAATCCCTAAAGATGCATGTCTCAGAACGTATGCCTGTCATTATGCAGCATAAGACTGTAAATATCTCTGAACAATAATCTTTTTTACCCTTACCATCCTTGTTGCTAATCAGGTTTTCATTTTACGGTTTGGAGGTTGATTTTATTTTCAAAGGTTTTTGAAGTAAAAGAAATTTAAATTTTTCTGGAACCAAAAGACTAAGCTTTATAAACACTTTTGAGGTTAATTTCAACAACTTTTTGAGTCTCCATGAATGTCTAAGATTGTAGGTACAGAGGTGGTCTGCACATTAATGCCCTGAGAAGAATGGGTTCCTTGTTGAAGTTCTACGCATGTTCCCTTAGGACTCCAGGGGAATCTCTCAAAAACCCTAGAACTTTACCCAGCCCCTGCCCCCAGGAACAGGCAAACAAGGGCTTGCTTTCCGGTACACAATTACTCTATCTTTTTTAAAGTTGTCGTTTTTTGACCACTGACTCTGCTATGTCGTTTTGTGTTAAGTGCTTCAAATGCAGTATCTTACTGAATCTTCATCATAATGCTAAGAGATAGGCATGGTTACTAGCATTCTCATAATCTCTTCTGGATGTAGAAGTGATATGTCCCAAATATCACAGCAAAGTCAAAGAGATTTGAACGTGGGCTTATCTGACTCCAAAGCCAATGCTCCTACCCTTATCAATACTGCCTTTTTCTTTGAACTCTGCCTCTATCTATTTTTCCATCAAAACAGAGACATCTCTACTGCCAGAGAAGCCCTTAAGATCCAGTGAAATCAAAGAAACTGCTAACTCACGAGAATCGGACTGTAGAGTCCTATCAGAGGAGTGAATGACATTGGGATGCTTTGCTTTAGCCTAACGTTGAGTCTCCGGAAGGAAGTACAGCCTGCTAGGATTGGTTCCTGAACTTGCCAAAAGTACTAACCCCCATGACTCTGGTCTGCGTTGAGGAAGCACCAGTGACAATGGAAAGTGAGAGTCACCCCTGCCAGATGCTCCCTTTCCTCTCTTCCCTGCCAGTAAATGTTGCTCAAGGGGCTCTGCCTTGCAGGGCAGGCGGGGAATCACAGGAGGAGGGGTGGTGAGCGATTTATTTTCCAGTTAACAAAAGGCCAAGGGAGTCCCTTTCTGAAGTTTTGTTTAGGGTTTCAGGCCATCCGTATACATCAACCCAAGCAGAAAACCTCTAGTGCCACCCTGCTATGGCAATTAGTTCTACGTTGTCTTCCTCTTTGCTCGGTAACCACTGCCTCACTCAGGCTATGCCAACTGCCCAGCTCAGCCCCTCTTGCAGTTAACTTTCTAGCTCCATCTCTGAGGGATTTGTCCTCATTTCAGGGTTGGAAGTTCCTCACCTTCAAATTACACAGCCAGTTTCTTGAGAAGAATGAGATAATAGATGTGAAAGCGCTATGAGAGACAAAAAGGAAAAGACAAGGCTAGAGGGAAAAAAGCTTGTTTGTCCTCATTCCCCATGCCCAGTGGCCTTTAGTAGAAATGAAGAGAGCGAGATTGGCTAAAATGGTAGAGGAGTTTGAGAGTAAGGGGGGTAGGGGCACTGTTGAGAGTATAAATGGAGATGACTTGTTTGGGAAGCAATTTGACACTCAGAATTCAAAATTCTAGGAATTTATGCTACAAACATACTGACACATATGGGTGGGTGTACATGGACAAGATACTACTATAAATAATGTTAGTAGCAGCAAAAAATTGAAAACGTCCCAGGTGTTCAGCAGTAGGGGTCAGGTTACAGAATTACAGGATATGCAAGCCATGGGATCCTGTGCAGCCATTCAAAGGGATGAGTGAGCTCTGTATGTGCTGATATTGAACAAAATCTCCAAGATATAATGTTGGGTAAAAAATAAAACAAGGCAAAGAATGGTATGTGCGGCATACTCTCATTAGAGTGTCAATTGGGTGTGTTTATGTATAACAGAAAGTTTCCAGAAGGATATACTGTTCACGGTGGTTGCTTGGGGTGGGGGGGAGTAGATTGAGGGTTTGGAGTGTTTGGAGTGGGAGGTGAACGGTTAAAAACATTTTAAATAATAGTGAAATGTATCATATATCTAGAAGAGTGTATAAAACATATGCACCATTTGAAAAGTGATTATAAAGCATACCAGACTTAATGTATATTGTGTAATAAATTCTTGTACTCTGAATTTTATACCATCTGCATATAGTCATCAGTTACTTTTCCTCCTGAAAATAGTCTCTGTGAGTAGACATTCCTTCCTCTCCCATTTCCTAAGTGGACAGCAGGGGCAGAGCGCTCGGTGGGAGGGCCCGGGGGGTGTCTAGGGAGGCAGGGCCGAGACCGCCGTGAGTTGGGAAGGAGGAGGGGGAAGGGAGAGCTGGGCTCCATGCCAGCTGCGGATGGCCAGGCTCAGTCTGGAGTTTGTTTGTTAGCTTCTTAGGACTCATTAAATGTTTCGGAGACTGACGTGATCAAAGTCTTACAAAGAGGAAGCTAAATCAGATGCTCCAGTGGCCAGCCAGTCTACCAGCCAAGCAGACCAGCATGGGGTTGGGGTGGGGCACACGGGGTGGGGGCAGAGGCTTGTTTGCCTTGTGTTCTACTCCTCTGGAATAAGGACACAGCACCTGCAGATGGCCCTGGCGTGCTCTGACCACGCGGACAGCATCACGTTGACTGTGAATCCTCATAATAACACTACAGGAGAAGTATTTCATTCCCATTTAACAGGCGAGGGGAGGAATTTAGAGAGTAGGCACCTTGCTAAAGGCCGTGCCGCTGGGAAACGGTGCAGATGGGATTGGCTCTTGCCATGAATCTGTGCATCTTCCCTCTCGCTCTCGTTTTGCCTGACAGCTTCTGGCTGCCAGGAGGCCTTTCCCACGTGCATCTTACGTGGTATTTCTTCTGTCTTCCTGTGGCTTTGGCCTTGCCACGGAGATGAATGTGGCGTGGATGCCAAGGTAAATATGCATGACCTGGGGAGGCCGGGCTGCCCCTGCTCGCTCACCTGCCTCCATCAATCAGAGGCCCTCTGTATGCGTGAGAACGCTGCAGGGCAGTGGAGCCTCCTTTGGAAATGGAATCCTCCCGAGCCTGGGTCTGGGGCAGTGGACCGCCTGCCCCTTTGTTCTGACTCTCGTGCAGAGCCGTGTCGGGTGGGTCTCTCTGCTCACTGCCCAGCTTTGCTGGGTGTCTGTGCATAGCACCCAGCTTCTGAGGAGAGGAAGGGGTTAAGGCCTTGTTCTCTCTCCTGCCTCCACACCCCCAGAAACGCACTGGTTTTATTTTTCAATCGTGCACACCACTGATGAGTGCCATTTCCTGGTGTCTGATACAATGGAGTGACTCCATGGTAAGATTTGGCCAGGATCCTGCAAAAGTAAAGAAATACCAGATATTGCAGAGTGGCCTGGGCTCTGGCCCTGACCCCTGGGGCTGCCCCCATCTGTATAAAAGGCACGAGGGGTGCTGGCCATCCCTCGGATCTGTGCAAAGGAGTGAGCAGCATGGCTGCGTTTACAGCCTTGATCTAGTTGTGTGCTGGCCACGATGATGGTTGGTTGGTCGAAGGACCTTATTTGTGAGAGTGAGCCCATGGGCCAAAATTGAGGCCTGCCTTCCCTTTCTGGGAGTTTGGTGGGAGGAACCAAGGTAATAATCCTGATTTATATCTCTAGCCAAACCCCAAACACAGCTCCAGTCCCTGACAGAAGTAATTCTCCCTTGGACAGTAATGTGCAGGACCTATGCCAGTTTGAGCCTATACTGTACATTCTTCTCCTTGACAGGACAGTGCTCAATGAATATTTCACCTTCATAATCTTGGCCACAGTCGGGGTTTGCGAAGCTGTCTAAATCCAGTTTATCAGCAGGAATAAATGCCCTCAGACTTAAAAAGTGGGAAGCAGAACTTGGCTCCGTTGGACGGATGATTTATGAAGGAATACCGAGCTGGGAACGGAGGAGGAGAGAGGGGAGGGAAGGCAGGCAGGAGTCTGTGGGATTCCACTCACAACCTATAAAAGCAGCAACATGTACTCTAACGAGAGATCGTATTCCCAGATACATTTCCTCCTGTGAAGGATAAGGCATCTGGCATCCATCACTTGCTGGGGACAGAGGAGCTGTAGGGACTCCAGCTGCCTTTGGGGTGCTTGGCAGGTGTGGGGATAGACCCAGATTGAGCCCAGGGCTGGCTCTGCAAGAGTCGTGGCCTTGGGATTGCATGTTCTTTCCCTTGGCTGTCCACGGATCCGCCATGCCTGGCTTCCCACAGCCTGGAGGACTTGTCCTGCCACCATCCGGTGGCTCCAGAAACCCCGTTCCCTCCATAGATCATCTCAGACTGAAGCCTGCTTGGAGTGTCCTCTGCCCCCACGATTACTTCTTTGGAGCCTTATGTGGCCCAGTCAAACCAATAGTTTTCCTACTTGCACATTCAGTTTTTTGTTCTATGTGACCTTCTACTTCCCCGCAGGTAGAACCTCAAAGAATAAGCAGTGTGGTTGAGACCAAGGGACCTGGATCAGGCTGCCCGGGCTGACATCTCTGCTCTGCCTCTTAGCAGTTGTCTGATTTGAGTGAGGTTTTTTTTTCTTCTGTACCTCAGTTGTTTCATCCGTAATGTGGGTACAGTAATAGCACACTTAAACTCATTGGATTGTTGGGGGAATGAACCAGAACAACAACTTAGCCCAGTACGCAGCATGTGGTTATTGTTCATTATATGGCAACTCACCAAAATGACGACAATGACGATGATGATAAGAGAAACAGAGCTTTATAGTCGCTAAAAAATACTGTGAGCAAGTGATTGTTTTCAACTGCAAAGGCTTTTTGTAGAGTCTGTAACTTGGCTGTCTCTTGCTTTTTCATATAGTTTCAGGATAATTGTCACCAGAGCCTCCTCTACGCTCCTCCTTGGACACAGTGCAGTGCAAAGAGCATGAGCTTTGCAGTCACAAAGGCCTGGAGCTGTACCATGAGCATGCATAGATCACTTAATCTCTCTGTGCCTCAGTTTCCTCATCTGTAAAATGGGAATAATAGCCACTTCGAATAACTGTGGAGTAGATTGAACGTGTGTGGCCTGTTGAATGTGGTAGCAATGTAATGAGCACCTGGGTACTGATTTCCTCCCCCACTCGTGCCCCGTGAAGCTCTGGGCTCTGCCTGTCTAAATCCTCTTTTTTTCCAAGATCTCCTTGAGACTTGCCTCCTCCATATGTTCTTCCCCATATGTACCTCCTGGTGAGATATTTTGTCATGTGTTTGAGTCTGATTATTTCATGCACGCCAAATTTGTCACTTAAAGTAGTGATAGGCTTTTAAGGGCAGCGTTTGTTGTAAATGCCTTTTTTTTCCTTATAAAAAGCATATTTCGTGGCACACCAGTGCATCGTAGACAGCTGAGTCGAGTTGACTTTCACTTTAAGAGGAGCCGGCTACAGAAAGAGGTGAACTGGGAGACTTAAGGAGCCAACTCTCTCTAAGGTTGCATTTCTTCTCTCTTCTTCTTTCCCTCTCAATCTCTCTCATTCTTTCAGCTCTTAAGATCAACTGCAATTTCAAGAGACTATGAGAGAGAAGAAGGTGTGGTTCTTTTTAAAAGGGGAAAGAGGAAATTGAGAGTGGAGCAGGACATGGGATATTCATTCATTCATTCATTCATCCTCTTTCATTCAACACACATTTGTGTGATTATTGTGTGCAAGACACTCTGTCAGGCTCTGAGGAGTTTGTAAAGGGTTGTAAAGGGAAGAAGGTTATAAAGAGTATGGACAAATTCCCTGTCCTCAATAAATTTATAGCCTTGGGTCACTCAGTTGGAGACTTCAGGTCTAGTTGACCTGCCAGGCTGAAATTCCATTGCTTTGCTTTTTGCAAGTAATGAAGTCAATTCCCTGGGACTCATGGAATCTGTCCAGAAGATGTAGATGTAATTTGCTTCCCAGCAAGAATGAGGACTCTTTGAAGGCACTTTTTCTATTTAATACATGTTTGTGCATCTTGCTCAAAGCACAAGGCCTGGCAAATAGTAGACCCAGCAAGTGTTTGTTGAGTGAACAAAGAAAAGAATGGTGCTCCAGAGAGGTGGAAGAGACTCTGCAATTACAAGAGAACTCCCTGGCTCCAGGTGGCCTCCTCGCAGCCTTGGGAGGAAGCTCTTTCTCTGCACCAGCCCTGTGGCTGTGTCAGGCCGACTCTGGCCTCCAGAGTGCAGCTCAGCAAACAACCGCAGAAAACAAAAGCTTTCTGACCAGCCTGTTCTGTTTGGATTGGCAGGAGGTTTCCCATTGGAATTAGTGCCTCAGCCATGAACATCAGAGTCATTCCATATGAGGGGGGGGGCTTGCTGGCGCTGCCTCTGACTTTGATCTGGAGCATGTGGGCCCGGGGACATGAATGGGGGAGAGGGCGTGGGGGAGGATGCAGAGCAATTGCTGCCTAGGGAACTTCTCAGGTTCTTCTTGGTCCTTCCTGTTGGCTCAGGTGTTGTAACTTGTCCCTGTGTGGTCAGAGGTCAGGAGAGCAGGCTCTAATATTAGCTACGTGACCTCAGGCAACTCATTCCACCCCTGTGGTCTTCAGTGTCCCCATCTGTAAAACAACAGGGTAGATCAGTTGGTCCCCAAGGCCCCCCTTGCAGTTTTGTTACCTTGTGGCTGCAGATCCTGGCCAGAGATCACTGAGATATTAATATCAATATGTTGGTGGAAGAGGGAGGGGATATGGAGAAACAGGGTTTAAAATGCACCCTGAAACAGATCCCGGGATTCCTTTTCCCTGGTCCCCCTTCTCTGTTTTTGCTTGTTCTCTCCCCCACCTTCAAAAGATGATCCTTCTGGAAGATGACAACGTGCTACAGTGGAAACACAGAACATTCCTTAATCTCTCACTCTTGATTTTCTCATCTGCACAGGGAGGTGAATGCCACCTCCCTTACTTGTGGGATTAAGCGAAGTCATCTGCATGCTGTGCCTTGTGAACTGTCAAACACCACGTCAACGTACGTAATTGTTATTCTGACACGAAGCTGGCCCGGATGGGAAAACTGTTAGCAGACAGCACTCTGTCCGGGAGTCCCCTTCTTTCTTGAAGTTGCGTCAGTACAAAGGATGCTTCCCTGCCATCTGCCCATGGCCTGCCCTGTGTGGGTTTCCCTGCCCCTTGGAGGTAGAAGCACTGCTGCCCGAGACGTCATGTCTTTGGATGCTTTTCCCCTAGGGCAGAAAAGGCATTTTCCATGTGATTAGCTCATCTTACCAAGCATGTGCTGCAGCCCCTCCAGGTCTTAGAACGAGAGAATTGGATCTCCATCCCTGGTTGGGAGCAGATGCCAGGCAGTGGTGGTTGGTAGGACGTTCTTTCTCATGACTGCAGTGGAGCTGGGTGCAGAGAAAGGGCACTGCACGGGACTAGAGTTATTTAATGATATTCCTGGTTTTTGATTCCACATATTAGGCAAGAGTTTGACCAGATCTCAGAAAACATCTAGTTCTGTCCCCCTCTTAGACCTGAGAGTTGGGGCCTGGCTGAAGCCACCCAGCTTGTTCGGAGAGGAGCGGGCCCTAGAACCCAGGCTCCGGACTCTGCTCCAGCACACGGCTCCCTTTTCTTCTTCCTCCTTCCCATTCATTCCCTGTCTCTCCCCGCTCCTCCCTCACCTCTGTCCTCTCGCCTCCCTGTCCTAAGCCCATTCGGTGTAACTGGCAGGGTGGAAAACCTTTCTGAGTTTCTGGGGCAGACTGGCTGTTTGATGGGGTGGGGTGACCTTCCCGAAGCAGCTTGGACGTGCTCTCAGGATGTCAGTGAACATCCAGGGCAGCAGCTCACCGCCTGGCCTCTTCCCAGAGATCCAGGACATGCGAGAGAGTCAGAGACTCCACCCATGGGCCCTATGCCTGAGGGGTCAGAGACAACCTGAGAACTGGACTCTGCCCTCCCTGGATGGCATGGAAGGAGGGCTGGTGTGTGCTTGACCAAGGCCTCCCTGCACCCATCCCTTCCCACCCCTGCTCTCTCACCTCCCTGGGGGCATTCCACAGCCATGGGGAAGGCCATGCAGCATCCACTTGGTAGCCCTGTCCAGAATCACCCAGATAGCACTGGCCCAAGTTCAAGTGCCCATTTCTGCTCAACACGGTGTTGGCTTGTCTAGGGGAACTCACCCTGGGGAGATTTCACCCTCTGGCAACAGCTGACTCTATTTATTCAGATGAGAACAATTTCTCTCCCTTGCACTTTCAACATGTTCGACCTCAGGCCCCCCCCGCTCAGCTGCCAAAAGCAATAAAAGGCTGAGGAGGAGGTGGAGGGCGGGGAGACACTCCATGATAATTGAGCTGTCAGCTGGGGCCTGGGCTTCCTGGATCTGGGGTGTCTCACGGCCCACATGGACCAGTTTGCAGTCTGGGGAAGGGAGTTGTTTGACTTCCTAATCACCCTGAGAGATAGCGGTGCTCAGGGCCTCAGGAGAAGGAGCTTCTAACCCGCCTCCCCCTGGCCGGCTTCCTCCTGGTCTGGGCTGGAGCTGCCTCGGTAGTTTGATGAGGGAACCAGTCTGTCACTTGGGGTGGCGAGTGGGGAGCACGGGGGCCCTCGATGCTGTGCTCTGTGGTGCACCAACACAAGAAAGTCAGGATCTGGTGTCCAGGCATGTCCCAAGTCTGACAGCACGAAAGCAGCTGCGTCCCCTGTTAACTTGTCATTATTCCATAGGAGCTACTGTGTGGAGGGACCTTTGGGTTAATGTTCCCCCTGGAGGAGGGTCCTGGAGTGTTGTTTCCATCGACCTCACACCGTCTAAGCATCTCATGTGAGCGACGGGCGCGGGCTGTGGGCTGCTCTGGTTGGACCTGGCCGCCCTTGGTTGTGGAACTCACGCCGAGTGCAGCCTGCAAAGCTGGGCTCCTTCTGCCCCGGGACATCGGTGGCTTGCCATTTTATCAGGGGGGCCAGGCGCAGGGGAAGGACAGTAAGCAGGTTCCCTCCAGTGTGGGGGTCACGTGGGACCTGGCGTCAGTATTATTTGAAAACAGTTTCTTTTCCCAGCTTGGCATTCAAGCCCTCCGTGGTGCTCACTGCCCTGCTTGCCGTCCCCACATCATGTCATTCTTTGTCCTCTCCAGGCCTCCTCCAGGCCCACCATCCCACAGACGCAGCCGGCACCGCGGGAGACTCAGCTCACACCAGCCTCTCTGTCACGATGGGCCTTTCTTCATGTCCGTCCACACCCATAAATTGAGCCTTGGTTACACTGTACTTTTTCCCGAATTCCTTCCCACGTCCCTCTGAGACCTCTCCTGTCTCCTCATCCTGCCTCATAAGCACCGAGAACACTCTGTCTTCTGTCAGTAGCTCACGAAGGGTCCTACTAAGTTGAGCTCCCGAAAGAGAAATTTCCCGCGTTCTCACTGTCATGTCTCCACACGGCCTAGCACAGGGCCCTGTGGGTAGGTGTGCAATACTTGCCTGTAGGAATAAACCATCTTGCAGCATGCATTAACGTACATTTGCATATAGCATACAGCACATTTACATAGTACACGATGGAGATGGAGTTCCTGATCTTGGTAGCTCTTAGTCCTGAACAGAGGGCTCTGATGGGGCAGATAAATAAATGAAAAGGCTCTAGGGCTCCAAGGTAGGGTTAGAGGCATCGAATTTCAGAGCTGGAAGAGGTGTTAAAGATAATCTAGACCAATCTCTTATTGTACAGATGAAGAAGCTGAGGTCCCAAGAGGTGAGTTGCTGACAGTCACACAAGCAGCTAATGGCAGAGCAAACGATTGCTCACTCTGGTCTGGCAATCCTTAAACCTGTTTGTGGTTATTGGAGAAGACTTTCTACCCATGCTGGGGGGTTCAGTGAGCTCCGGGTCCCCCCACATTGCCCTGTCAATCTTACCTGCAGTGTTCTAGTTTGCAGCCTGCCCTACACACCTCTGTGCTAAGTCCTGGAGGGGACCAATGTAGCAGCAAGCCACCACTGGTTATGGGATTCCAAGTCCTTAGGTCCCGTCCACCCACACTGTTTGATTCCTGCTCTGGCCCCTGGGGAATGACTTTGAAATAGATTTCAGGTCGTAGTTGATGGGAAAAAAAAAGAAGATTGAGATGAAATTAAAAATAAGTGACAATAGCATATGGAAGTGTGGTGGGGGGCGGGGGAAGATCTGGGGGAGGGCCCCTGGGTGCTAAAAGGAGAACGATGTTCTTCCCGTGAGAAAATCATCCAAGAGCTTCAAATAAGCCCCTTGTGAGGGACAGAGACTCCTATGTCCCCAGACTCCCTCCACTGAGCAAATAGAAGGTTCTGGACTTGAGCTCTCTCCAGATGTTGGGCCCAGCCTCAGGGCTGGTGAACTGGTTCTGGTGTTCTTGTTATCTCAGAACAACTGGGAAGTCCTCTTAGAACATCTTTCGCAACTAGATGTACAAACCAATTGGTGTCAAGGGGAGAAAGGCAACGTCCCCCCTTCCCTGCCCTCCTTCCCACCCTCATCAGCCTCCTAAGTTCGGAAAAGAAGTGATTTCTAATGAACTCTCTTCCTTGTCCAGGGCTCTTTGGGGAAAATAAGACGCACAGGGTCAGAGGGAGGGTAGCCCAGCAGGCGGGTGTCCCAGCTGGGGATGCTCCAGGAGGGCCTGGCATGGGTCTGACAGGCCCCCCTGTCCAAGTCGCCTGTGCTCGCCCCTGAGAGGGTGGGAGGAATGGCGGGGCACTGCCCAGGATCAGCTCTCCCCTTCCCCTGAAAACATTTGTTGTTATCTGACCTGAGAGAATACCCTTTAAAGAGAATCCTGAGATCCAAAGAAAGTCCTTTATCTGCAAACCAAAGACCTTCTTTGGGCACCTGCCAGCAGCAGAGATCAGAGCCGGCCAGAGGGAGGATGGCCAGAGGTCCAAAGTCCGTCTTCCTTGAGTCCCAGATGTGAGCTGAGCCTTCCAGGTAGGGGCCAAGAGGATTGGGTTTGCCATGTCCCCACATGGCTTTTGACTGCAGAGCTCAGAGGCTGTGCAGCCTGCAAACCCACTGCCAGGGCGAACTCTCTTCCAAGCTCGGGCTGGCTCGGGGCCGAGGGTTCCATGCGAGGAGCCGCAGTCTGCAGACCACAGAATGGTCGGATGTTGTGCTGCGTGCACGGGTGAATCAGGCTTCGCCGGCATGAAGAGTTTTCAACATTTCTCCCCTGTACAAGTCCGCCTCGAATGCTGTGTGGACCCTGCCTACATTTTCTCAGTCAGTAGCATTTATTTCTCTGGGCTCAGAAAGTCAACTCTCTTAGGCCTGCCTGGTGTTTGAAGTGAGACAGGATTTCTGGGGCACCTGAAGTTTGGAAGTCGGTAGAGGAATGTGACGGGAGAGCCGAAGCCTTTTGTCACTTCCGTGCACTTAGACAGACATTGAAGACACTGTTTTATGTCTTGAGTTTTCCAATTGCTATGGCACGCGAACTCTCTTCTTCATAATTTTTTTGGAATGTGTGTTTACTTCAGGCCTGGATTCCTTGCCCGGCTTTCTTTAGATTGGCTCTGGAAACCACAGCACAGGGAAATTAGTGCTATTATTTTCCAAAGCCTGCCATGGACACATGGACAGGGGCATGTTTTCTGACCTCAGAGGGAAGTTGAAAGATCCTCCCTCCGTTTCTTGAATCCTCTCCTGTTACCCAGGGGAACAAGGTTGGCTGCCATCTCCAAGATCTCTACAGATCCAATGAGGGAAACAAGTGGGCTTGATTTCTGCAGGGGACACAGATTTGGATGCGTACAAATCTCAAAAGGCCAAACTGGGAATAAGAAAATAGCAGGGCCCAGAGCTGGCCAGGGTGATGGGCTGTTAACTGTTGCTGGAACCAGGCTAGGTGGAGTCCCTTGAGATTTTCCTGAGGGCACCATGTCCTCAAATTCCATTTTTTGCCTTGTCTTGGTAGCCAAGAACAATTTTCTAGGACTGAAATGTCCCTTCCTTTCTGCCCTTCTCCCCTCAGTTTTAAACCTTATTTCTACTACATGGCCCACTAAGTTTTTAATTTTAAAAACAAGGCCCTATTAAGAATAAAAAAGCAAAACTTCTGCTGGTTGTCATGTGTGCCTCCAGAAATAGTGCCCAACTGCTATTTAAGACCCTGAAGTCAGAATTTCCAAGGAAGCATCTGGGGTGGGACTGAGGGGGGGATGGGTGCCTGGCAGTGGCCTGGGTGGTTGCTCTGCTCCACATATGGGACCACATGCTCCCCGGGGAGTTAGAATGCCTCTTTCTCTGGGTCCCACCTGGCCAGTCTGTTAGCTGAGCAGCCCCCAGAGGATGCAGAGAAATATTTGGCCCTAAACCAACCCAGATATCGGCCACTTCCGCTAACTGCTAAGAGACTCGGGGATCTGGTGTAGCCCAGAGGTTAAGAGCAAGAGCTTTGCAGTCAGATCCACCTCTACACTTCTTAGCTGTGTGACTTCAGACAAGTTCTTTAACATCTGCACCCTTCTAAGTCCTCATCTGTAAATGGGGGCTAATAATATCTGCCCTATAAGGTTGCCATAGTGGCTAATGAAATAACACAGAGGAAGTACTTAGCAGAGGCCTGGGCCGTAGTAAGCACTCAATACATGGTAGCTGTTAGTGATGCTTCTTTCTGGATGTGCACCAATCTCTGTAAACAGAACAGACAATTTCTGACTTATCTGTGTCACTTCTAGACTATAAATGTCTTGTATAGTTTATTTCCAGTGTCTATCCCAATGCCTGGGACCTAGGATAGTCTCACTAAACATTAGTTAGGTAAATTGAGAAATGGACAAATTCAGTAGGTGGGGAGCGAGGCAACTCACATGTGAATCTGTAAGTGCTTCTTTGGAGGGGAGTGTGAACACTACTATGGTAAAGACACACCCAGGCTCTCATTTTGCACAAGCCCTTGTGAATAGGCCTGCTGGAGTTGTGTGCTGCAGAGCCCAAGCGGCCCTAGGTGGCAGCTCTGGACACTACTAGCATTGAGGAGGACCTAGATTCCTTGCCATTGGGATTTACCTTCCAAAGGGTGATTCATTTTGAAATGGTCTGAAAGAAATGCAGGAGGTGAGAAGATTAAGAGAAATTCAGATGTGTCCTCTGGAGATAGAACTGCAGAAGGTCCTGTACTAGGAGATTCTGAGGAGTCCAGGGCTGTGCTGGAGGTGCTCATACCATCTCATGAGAGTGAGGCACCAGGGAAAATGGCATATGCTGCAAATCCAGGCTCCCTCCCTCACCTTCTGCCCCAAGAGCTGGTTGTTACATATTTATAACACACCACTGACTTTGACTGGAGGCCAAAAATTCCCACAAGAAATAAAAGAGGATGGTGAGGAAGAGGATAAAAAGAAATCCTGGGGAATGTGTCTGGGCCTATGCAAACATCGCTGGGGAGATGGAATTTGCTTGCAGAATGCAATGTGAAAAGTGTTCTCAGACCCAAGCTGGTGAGAATGGCTCTATTTTTAGTTTTTAGTGCTCTAGCACAGGGATTTGCCAACAACACTTTCTGGGGCCAACCCTGCCTTGAGAGAAAGGGATTGCCTCGGGGCTGAGGCTGCTGGAGTTTCCCAGAAGCATTTTGGTATAGAAAGGGTTGGAACAGCCCTGGGGTATCACACCTGAGCCTGGGCAGGTCATGCTGTTGCACCTGGGCCTGGACAGCTCATGTTGCTGCACCTGGGGCTGGACAGGTCATGCTGTAGCACCTGGGGCTGGACAGGTCATGCTGTAGCACCTGGGGCTGGACAGGTCATGCTGTTGCACCTGGGCCTGGACAGCTCATATTGCTGCACCTGGGGCTGGACAGGTCATGCTTTTGCACCTGGGCCTGGACAGGTCATGCTGCTGCACCTGGGGCTGGACAGGTCATGCTTTTGCACCTGGGCCTGGACAGGTCATGCTGCTGCACCTGGGACTGGATATGTCATACTGTTGCACCTGGGCCTGGGCAGGTCATGCTGCTGCACCTGGAGCTGGACAGGTCATGCTGTTGCACCTGGGGCTGGACAGGTCATGCTGTTGCACCTGGAGCTGGACAGGTCATGCTGCTGCACCTGGGGCTGGACAGGTCATGCTGTTGCACCTGGAGCTGGACAGGTCATGCTGTTGCACCTGGGCCTGGACAGGTCATACTGTGGCACCTGGGCCTGGACAGGTCATGCTATTGTACCTGGCCTCCACATCTCTTTTTGCCCTGCTAACCCTTCCTTTCCTCTTTAAGCATTTGAGGCAAATTTCAATAGGTAATACACACATAACAATTTAAATTTTATTTAGCACACAGTCTGGCACATAGTGAGCACATTAAAAAGAAATTTAAAAAACCCTAATGTTAACTGAGGATTTAGGTATGCCATGCACAAATTGCTTTACATATATTATCTCATTTAAGTCTAAGAACCGTGTGGATCAAGTACTGTTATTCTGTTCCCTTTGAATGAAAGAGGCTCCCGAGACACAGAGAGGCGTTCACTGGAAGTGAAGACCCATGAAGCAGACGCAGGTCTTTCTGTGTCCAGAGCCCCCATGTTTAGCTGCTGTGCTACAAATACCAAGGAGAGAAAAGAGGAAGATACATTGGGCTTTTTCTAATTAGCTTTTGCTAAGCTGTGCTGTCTCTGAATGGCCCTGCTGTGAGGCATTGTTTTACTTTTGGGGGACTTTGGAACCCTCTGGCAGGAGTGGGGCACACTGTTACAGCCCATCCTAATCTGAGTTTTAAAGAATATTCACTGACCTGTGCTCCAGACCTCAGCCTCCCTCCTGTCCCTCATCTCGCAATCTTGCCTTTGTTCATTCAGCTACTCATTACAGCCTGCTTGTTCCCGGGAAAGATATACACTGTATCCCTCAGTGAGTGTGTGTGTGTGTGTGTGTGTGTGTGAATGTGTAGAATAATAACAATAAGAAACCCAACTCCTACGCCACATGTTTCACTTTGTTGCTTGTTAATTTTAACAAGGCAGCTGGTGGTTTGGACCAAGAGCTTGCTTTTTCTATTAACCACAGATTTTCCTCTCCGTGGGTTTCCTGTTTGTAGTTTCAGAGGTAAAGAGTCTTGGTTGAGGCAAGCCAGAATCATTCCACCTAACAGGAGCACTCTAAGAACATAGGCAAAGGGAGCCTCTCACTGGGGCAGACGTGGTCCTTCCAAACAAGACTTTTTATAGCACACGGTCATGGTCCAGGACTCTCCTATGCTCAGCATGGGAGACACAGCAGAGGTTAAGATGACCAACACCCCCAAGGAGTGTACAGTCTAGTAGTGGGGATTAGATGTGTCCCAAGAGTTATAAAAATGTGCTAAGTACTCTAAGAGTGGCACGGGCTATGGCTGGAATGCAGAGGAAAGCAGCTTCTGTACCTGCAAAGTCTTCATGGAGGAAGTCAGATTTGCATTGGCCTTTGAGGGGCAGGCAGGTGTTTTTATTTGTTGTTTTGCTTTTGTTTCTTTTTACAAGCAGGAATGAGGGGAAGGGAGTTCTGAGCAACAGTTGACCCTGCGAGGAAAGGTCCAGAGGTGAGCAGCTGTGAAAAGAATGATTCTGCTGGTTAGACCAGAGAAGAGAAAATGGGAGAGCAAAGACAAGGCTATAAATTCACATGGGAGCCAGATGAGGAGGCATGTAAGGTCACGTAGGAGTTTAGATTGTTTTAGGCAAACAATGGTCACTGGAGATTATTGAGTGCTAGAGGGATGTATTCAGAACTGGGTTTTAGGAAGGTACCTAGTCAGTGGCCGCTAGAATGTGGAGGCCGGGGATCATGTCATTTGGAGTGCACTTGGGGAGTGAGCTCAGTGGGGATGCAGAGGAATTGAGGGCAAAAGACAATTTGGGGGAGGCCTGGAGTAGCTGAGTTGACTCTGAGGTTTGAACCGGGGTGAGTTGGGGGGATATTGACACAAGAACGGACATGACGAACAAGGAGGGTTCCTCATCCATGTTGAGGAGCAGACTTCTTGACAAGCTGAGTTTGAGGTATTGGTGGGTCACTGAAGTGAAAAGATTCAACCACCAGCTGGAAATGCGAGACTGGTTGGGAAGAGAGCTCAGGACCAGGGTATGGGTTTAGACTTCTCTGGGCGGAGGCGAACCAGAAATTCTGAAAGAGGAAGACAATCTTAGAAGGCAACACAGAAGGAGAGATTAGAGAGTGAAGAAGAGAATCAGGAGAGTTTAGGGCTTCAAAGTCAAGGGAAGAGCATTTGAACAAGGTGCAGTCAGTGCTCGAGAAGCTGCAGACAGGGGAAGGAGGGTGAGAGATGGGGAGAGACGGTTAGATTTTACACATGGGAAGAAATTGATGACAAGCTCAAAGAGAGAAGATTCAGTAGGGCAGTGGCTTCAGAAGTCGCCGCATTGAGGCATGTGTGGAAGGTTCAGAAATGTTGCCTGCAGTTTCTTCAATTGTAAGTTCATTCAACATTCAGTAGTTCCCTCTATAGTTTTGCTTTTCCCAGTTTCAGTTACCCATGGTCAACCACGGTCTGAAAATAGTAGAAGGAAAGTTCCAGAAGCAAACAATTCCTCAGTTTTAAGTTTCACTCTGTTCTGAGTAGTGTGGTGAGATCTTGTGCCATCCTGCTCCATCCCACCTGGGATGTGAGTCATCCCTTGGTCAGCAAATCCAGGCTGACTGTGCAGCCCGCCTGGTGGTTGCTTAGTAGCCGGCTCTGTGATCAGCTCGACGTTTGCGGTATCATAGGGCTTCTGTTCAAGTTACCCTTATTTTACTTGATAATGGCCCCAAAGCACAGGAGTAGTGATGCTGGCATATTTGGATATGCCAAAGAGAAGCCATAAATTGCTTCCTTTAAGAGAAAAGGTGAAAGCTCTTGACTTAATAAGGAAAGAAAAAAAATCACATGCTGAGGTTGCTGAGATCTACGGTAAGTGGGAATCTTCTATCTGTGAAACCTTAAAGAAGGAAAAAGAAATTTGTGCTAGTTTTGCTGTCATACCTCAAACCGTAAAAGTTATGGCCGCAGTATGTGATAAGCACTCAGTTAAGATGGAAAAGGCATTCAATTTGTGGGTAGAAGACATGAAAAGAAACATGTTCTGATTGAAGGTAACATGTTGCTCCAGAAAGCATTGAGCCTATGCGGAGACTTCAGCAAGGGATCCCCTGAAATGAGTGACCCCAAGCAATTTACTGTAAGTAAGGGATGGTTACACAGATTGAGGACTGAAAAATATAAAAATGACAGGAGAGGCCATGTCTGCTGATGAAGAAGCGGCTGCCACATTTCTAGCTGAGTTTGACTTGGTTAAGAAGACAGGATACCATCCAAAGCAAGCCTTTCATTGTGATAAAACTGGGCTCTTCTGGAAGAAAATTCCCAATTGAACCTATATTTCTAAAAGTGTGAAGGAGGCACCAGGGCATAGGGCATGCAGGAAAGATAACTGTGGTGCTGGGTGGCAGTGCAGCAGGGCACACAATAAAGCCAGGCATAGTGCACAGAGTGAAGGACACACTCACTTTCAAAAACAAAATCAAAAAGTATCCGCCTGTGTTCTGGCAACATAATCAGAAAGCTTGGATGATGGCTATCTTGTTTGTGGAATGGTTCCATCAAGGCTTCATTCTTGAAGTAACCAAATACTTGGAGAAGAAAGGGTTGGAATTAAAAAACTTATTAATTAATAACAGACAATGCACCTGGCCATCCTGAATCTGCTGTTAAAATGAAGATGTTGAGGCTGCATCTTGACCTCCCAATACAACTTCACTGCTTCAGCCCCTTGACCAGGGCATCACTGGGTTTGCCAAGGCTGCATAAACCCACCTGGTATTTGATTGCATCTGATCAGCAATTGATGCAGACTTTGCTCTGGATGTAATTCAGTGCTGGAATCATGCACTATTGATGATGCATGAACATCAATCAAAGCTGCAATGGATGAATTAAAACCAGAAACTGTAAATGCCTGCTGGAAGAACTTATGGAGTAAAGTCGTGAATTATTTTTAAGGCATCCTGGGGATCGATGGAGAACTTAGGAAAATCATTCATGCAGCAAGACAATTTGGTGGAGAAGGATTTGCCAATGTGCTTGATGAAGAAGTGGAAGAACATACTGAAGGCCATTGAGAAGTGTTAACAAATGAGGGATTGGAAGAACTTACTGAGTCATCTACAGAGGAAGAAGAAGAAGAAACTGAAGCAGAACCAGCAATGTGGACATTACTGAAATATGCTGAAATGTTTTGAATTGCACAGACATTAAAGGACACAATTATGGAATATGATCTTTGGATGGAATACAGGATTAAAGTTATCCATGTGGTTACCAAAGGATTACCACCTCTGCAGCAACATTTTGAAGAATTGAAAAGAAAGAGAAACCACAACTTCCAATTACAATGTTCTTCCAAATGGTTTTAGCAAAAAATCTTCAACTACTAGGGATCCCAACCATTGACATCATCTGCTCCTGGCATCCAGTCATTGACATCATCATGGCTGGATGATCCAACATCATGCAAGGCCGATGATCCTCCTTCTGATGTCTCGTCAGAAGGCTGGTAGAAGCCTAAGGCTACACCAGGATTCCCCTCACTTCATGTCATCACATAGGCATTTAATCATCTCGCATCATCACAAGAAGGGTGAGTACAGTATAAGATATTGAGAGGGACAGACTACATTCACATAACTTTTATTACATTTTATTGTTATGATTGTTCTATTTTCTTATTGGTTATTGTTAACTCTTACTGTGCTTTTCAGATAAGTTAAACTTTATCATAGGCATGTACATATAGGAAAAATACAGTGTATATAGGGTTTGGTTCTATCAGTGTTTTCGGGCATCCACTGGGGGTCTTGGAATATATCCCCTGCAGACAAGGGGGGACCACTGTATATCTTCTGAGCCTCTAGTGTGTTCTAGACACTGAACTAAGAAAGCACTAGGGATACAACAGGGAACAAGATGGAGACATTTCTTTCTTCTGTAGAGCTTGCAACTCAATAGAGGAAACAGCCATTAAACCCATAATTACTTGAAGATTACTTATTACATTATGACATCTTAGTCTGGGGATCAGGAAAGGCTTCCTTGAGGAAGTGGCATTGAAACTGAAGCCAAGCAGGAGCTAGTAAGGTGAAAAGGGAAGGGCAGGAGGGGCAGGAGAGGAGGTCCTGAGATGAAAAAGAGCTTGTCAAGGGGGAGGAACTAAAGGAAGATCCCTGGGACTTCATGAACGGGAGGGAGAGGCTTCTTTTAAAAGTTTGTCAGTGAAGCCAAGACAGAGATGTGAGTGGCTTGAGGTGGTAAAGGTCTAAGTAAAGTTGTGGTTATGATAAGGGAGCTCAGTTTGGAGGCAGAATTCTAAGAGAGCTCCATGCTGTCCACCCCCTGGTGTCATACCCTGTATTCTCCTGTCCTCTTTAGTGTGGCTGGAACCTGTGACTTTCTTCTAGCTGATAGAATATGGCAAAGGTGATGAGAAGTCGTTCCCATGATTTTGTCACTTTATAAAAGACTTGTCTTCACAGCCTTGGGTGAGACTCTGCTGCTGACCTTGGAGAAACAAACAGCCATGAACTGCCTATGGGGAGGGCCATGTGGCAGGGACCTGAAGGTGGCCTCTGGCTCACAGCCAGTAAGAAGTGAAGACCCTTGTCCTACAGCTGCAAGGAAGTGAGCTCTGACAGAACCCAAGTGAGCTTGGGAGATGATTCCTCCTCAGTTGAGCCTCCAGATGAGAATGCGGCCCAGCTGACACCTTGACTGCAGCCTGTGACACCTAAGCAGAGGGCCCAGCTAAGCCATGCCCAGACTCCTGACACACTGAAACGGTAAGATAATAAAAGTATATTGTTTTACATTGGTTTGTTTGTGGTGACTTGTTACACAGCAAGAAAAAAAACTATTACTAATATACTCAGTATATTTTTAGGCTAAGGTGCTGAAGGGTGTGGGAGCAAAACGCTGGGAAGGCGTGCCAGCTGTGTGGTCTGGGTACTTAATGGGACAAGGTCATGGAGAAGGCAGGAGAAGAGAAGATGAAGAGAAGAGAATTAGGCCCTTCCCTCCAGCTCAGTGACCCAATAAGAAATGCTAAGCCAACTTGGGCTTGGTTGGGGCAACACTGGCAATCATGGAAAAATGTTCTTCCTTGTTTTTATTTTCCTTGAGAATATTATACTAGCATTAAAGGAAATTAAATACCTCAAGCCTATTTTAAAAATAATTTTGTAAGTTAAAAAATTCATTCAGAACTCTACCATCTTAGCATGTAAACATACCTCTGCACAGTTGTAATTGCAGTTACATGTAAAACTGTAATTGCTACTTACATTTTGATTACGTAATCTACACATATCCTAGAGTAAGCATTTATTTAAAATCATTCCATTAGGATTTATCTCTGCAATCAGTTGACTGGGCAGTGACTTAGGAAGATGACCCCCTTAAGGCATAAAGGTATAATTCCCACAGATCATCCATCCATCAAATTATCCATTCCTCTATATCTACCATCCATCCATCCATCCATCTACCCATCCATCCATTCAATCATCCATTCATCCATTTATCCATCCATCCATCCAATCATCCACCCATCTATCCAATCATGCATCCATCCACTCACCTATACATCTACCCACCCACTTGCTCACTCATCCATCCATCCTTCCATTCATCCACCCATCCATCCATTCACCCGTCCATCTGTCCATACAACATATATACAATAACCACGCACTATTGGCTAGTGCTTCTGTCATTATTGAGGCAAAGAGTTACTCTCTTCCTTCTTTCATACATAACTGAAGTTTTTCTGATTTCCCTCTGCTTCTCGAGTCTGCCTTTGATGTTCACTTTAATCAATCTTTCTGGGCTTAAAAGTTTTGGCAGAAAGAAAACCTTGGCCCTCTTGTTTGCCTCCCCTCCTCATTCTTATGAGGACACCTGTGCTCATGTCCCAGACCAGTGGTGAAGATAGAATAGTACTGTTTACCATCTGAAGAAAAACAGCTCATGTGTTTCACAGGAAGGGAGCATTAATCTACGCTGGCGGTATGGCACCCCCACTACTGCCAGGCCTGTCAAGAAATATGACATGGTAACTTCATTAGAACAAGGCTCGTGTTCTCCACAGGGCGAAGAATATTAAAGGAAGGTCATTAACTCAATAGTTCTTAAGGTTTGAGATTCTTCCTTCAAGTTTTATACTTCACATGATCCTGACATTTACACACTTCACTGTGTTAAATCGGTAGCGTCTTTTCTGGATGCTTACGGAGGGCAGAGCTTCGGGAAGGAAGCTAAGAAAAACAGGGTGTGACCAAAGGACCTCATGGCCAGACTGGAAGGCAGACGTCCCTTGCTCTTTGTCCCCCTTGTTCTTTGTCCTCCCTCCTTTCTTCTTTCTCTCTTTCCCCTTTCAGTAACATTTCAGGATTGAGCCACAGGAACTAACTTGTTTCAGTTAGTCGCATTTTCACTCTTAAACATCTCTGGGCATATACCTATACCTGTTGTATCTATCTACATCAGCTTGATATCATTAAAAGAAGAATATGATAAGGTTGGCTTCCTCCAAAGGCTTCTCCCTATTCTAGGGACAAAAATGAATATTTCCTGACAAAAGTCACTTTGGTTCCCATTACAATCTTCCACACGGAGAAAAATGACTCCGCACGAAACCACACGCGTTATGTGTCTAGCCCTGTGTGACCCGACACCCTCCACGCTAATTGTTTCCATCCTTAACTAGACCTCAGTGTTCATTTGAACCATTATTCCTCCTCCCCCAACTTCCTTGTCCCACTTGCTCTTGGAGCCACTTTTTTTTATTTGCCTCCTTCCTCGCAGTGTCCTTCTCCACCCCTTTCCTTGCAGCCCGGCATTTTCAGTCTTGACCAAGCTCCCAAGTTGTCCTAGTTCAGGTGAAGTCGCTTCTAAGGCATATTTTTCTCCATTCACTTTTTTTGAAGATTTTAAGTAACTGTGACTTTATACAGGAAATCAGTACACATGTACTCTGGGTTCTTGTGCAAGGCGCTGTGGTGGGTGTCTCGGAGCAAAGAAGAACACGTGGTTTCTGTCCACAAGGAGCTTGCAGGGTGTTCAGGGAGAGGACACTGGTGCATGGGAAGTCTTCTACCCAAACCCCAAAACAAGACAAAACCCAAACCAAAAAAACCAACGACGGTGCCGTTTGGCAAATTCCTGTGTGTATTTGTCACAGCCGTGCCCTCATTCATCTGGTTCCTTTACTCAACCGTGATTTCTCTTCGAGGGTAGGAAATTCCATTTCTGTAAGGTTCACTTAGCTCTTAATGTTCTCAGTCACAAATTCAGGAAAACCTTTATTGAGTGTCTCTATTTGTCAGACACTGTGTCAGTCCAGGTAGCAGTGGCCAGGAAGGCCATGCCAGATGGCCAAATGGTTACAGGATGTCAGAAAAGGAGGAAAGAGACCCTTCTGTGAGGGAGGGGTTAAGGAGGTGGCCTGTGGGGTGGTCACTAGGAACTTGTCGCGCTGGGTTATGTGGGTGGGAGGGGCTGCCGGGCTTCCCAGGCAAGAGAAACAGGAGTGTGGCTCTGTGTTGTGTAACGCACGGCCTGGGGAGTGAGTAGGAGAGTCTGGCTAAGGTGGAAGGCTTGTGTTTGCACTGGGATGTCGGCAGGTGAGGCTGGAAGGCGGGCTTGTGTGCTAGAGAAGCTCCCTGGCTGCTCACCGCGCTTGCGCCTGGCACGCCCGCTTTCCCACCTGCTTTTAAGCAGTTTGTTTCCTCCTGGCCCCTTTCATCCATTTTGCTCTCCTTAAGGATTGGGGCTGGATTTCTGCAGGCATATCGGATTGCACGTTATAATATTAATAGAATGTTTAGATACTCTACCTTGCTGCGTTCTTAGTGAAAACATCTGGCTCACCTCTGCATAAACCTGTCTGCTCACAAGTGCCTGGAGCCTCCGTGTTTACAGAAGGGTCTTGACTGCTTTATGTATTTGCAAATCTCTGCTTCAGTTCGCACACAGAAAGTTCCAGTCAGCCAGTATCTCTCAGGGAAAATTCATAAAATCATGTAATGTCAGAGCTGGAAGGGATTTTGAAAGCCTCTTCCCTCAACCCCTGTATCACACAGGTGATGAAACTGAGATCCACAGAGGGTCGTCCTTTGTCCACGTCCACACGGCTGACTTGATTATTCATCATCAATTCGCACTTTTGTTCTTTCATTCAGTAAAACATTTTAGAAGGGCCTAAAAGGGCCACTGGAGCAAATATGAATAAAGCATGAGGAATAGACTAAGGGAACTCACATGCTAGCCGGACAGACTTAGAAGATCGTTACGGCCCACGTAAGTGCTGTAATCGTGATCTGAACAAAGTGGGGAGCAAGGCCTTACCTTTGTCTTGGGGAGCTGGGGAAGACTTTACAGAGGAGCGGTTAGTAGAAGTGGGTCTTAATGGATGAGTGAGGGTCTGCGAGGCAGGGCTGAAGCCAGGATGCTCCAGGCAAGGAGAAGAGCAAAGCAACCCAGGAATCATGGAAGGGTATCTGGGACCTAGTAACAGTTAGAGGCACATTGTGGTTTGAGGGTCCTTGGCCAGGAATATGGAAGTTAAGGCCATAGAGGAAGGTAGGGGTCATACTGTGTCCTGCTGAGGCAACGATGAGTTGCTGGAGGTCTGTAGTCAGGAAATGACTGATCTTATTGTTTTTCTTAGTACAGTAACATCTATGGCATTGTGGCAGATGACACAGAGTGTGAATGGCTGGTGATAGAGAGACTAATAAGAAGATCAATACTGAAAATAAATCCTGCTAAAGTCCTGGATTATCTGGTGGTAATGGATTTGCAGAAGGGGACCTGATTTGGAAGTTGATAATTAGTTGGTTCTAGGGGATGAGAGAGGAGGAGGAGAGGAGGACGACTAACGTTTTTAGGTCTATGTGCTGGTTGGGAGGATGCTGTCGGGTTAGGGGCTGCAGAAGGAGGCGAAGGGGAGGTGTCCTTTCAGGAGGAGAGAGGCGGCAGGCTGGAGACTGGAGTCTGGGCATTTGGAACCAGGTGTTATCACATCAGTAGCAGATGTGTCGGCGCCAAAACCCTGAGTGAAATATACTGATCCCCAGCTCCACACTCTAATCCACATCGATGTGCTGCTCCCGCCCTTCCTCGGTCTGGATTCCGGTTCTCACCGGGTTCCCACTCGAGTGGAGGGAGTGGACTCAAAGCCTTCTCTCACTCCGGTCAAGACCAAGGAGGCTTTGTTGTTGGCTTTTTTTTTTTTTCTCAAGTCATTTTCCAGGACTGATGTTACTCCAGGACTCCAGGGGAGGGACTGTCAGATGGAGTTTATTTATTTAATGAAAAGAACTTCATAATTTGGTTTTGTTTCCCCTTGCTTCTTTATTTTTCTTTCTACCCCCTTCTCCTTCCCTGGGCTTTGCAGGCGGGAAATGGGTCAGCAGCTTGGCCAAAACGTTCTCGAGTATTTAATTCTTCAGCTGTTTTACAAGCCTGCTTGGTTTATGTAGCTAATCTCTCTTCTGCTTGTCCCTGGAGGAGTGTGTGGGATGTGAGCGTGTGTGTGTCGGGGGTGAACAAGGGCTGGGATGGCCGTGGGCAGGGGCTGTTCAGTCAAGAGAACTGGAAGCACAGCACAGCCTGCAGGGCCTGCCTGTTTGTTCCTTATCGTGCCAGACTTTTCGCTGGGTCTGTTTCTGTGTGCACGCTCTTTGTGCTTTCTTGCTCAGTCTGGGAGCTTGGAGAGAGGGTTTGAAGACTCTTTGAAAGGTGTAGAGAGACGGGGCCCCAACGGTTGGTCATCTGTGGGCAGCCTTGTGTCCGGAGGGGGCACATTTTATCTACGGCGGACAATAGCAGTGTGCTTGGGAATGACAGTCATTCTCAGTCTGCTGCCTTCTTCCTTGGAAAGACACTGACTAGGAATGACACTCACAAGGAATTTTCACTGACAAGGAATTTTCTGCTGACCCGAATCTTCCAACTCCCTACTGCCCTTCTCCTGGAAGGACTGTCACCCACACAAACAGAGCATCCCTCTGTATTCCTCAGCCTAATGACATCCTTCTTGGCCAGACTGTCAGGCTAAACATTGCAAGTGGAACTTTTTAAAGGGACTCTATATCAAGGGACAATGGAAAGAGCTCAGAAGTCAGGACTGGGCTTTGGAATTCAGGAAAACGTGGGTGGTGCAGGCCTGTTTCTCCCTGTCAAAAACAGGATGACTCTGTGAGTCTGAAAGTGCCTAAATGTCTTGGATTTCATCTTAGGAAAGTGTGTACATCCCAAATGAATTGAAAGTGGGAACAGAATAGTTTTTGATGCTTACTAGGTGCTAGGTACTGCGTGAAGGCTCATGCTCATCATTTAATTACATTTGACAAAACCGTGAAAGATAGGCATTATTATCATTATTATTATTTTACATTCTACAAATGAGGAAGCCGAGGGCAGGAGAGTTAAATAATGTGTCCGAGGTGGTTCCCAGTGCAGAGTGGAGACTGCGTTCCCTCGACCCCATGCCGCTGCGCGGTGTGATTTTCACAGCATTTTCTCCTGCACTCATGTGTCAGATTCCCCACCACAACAACGTTAGGTCAGGCGAGGTATGATTATCCCCATTTGACAAACGCGGAAACTGTGGCTAAGAAAGGTTAAGTGACTTGGCCAGAGCCACAGAGCTAATGAGCAGAAGCGGATTTAGATCTGGATTCTTAGTTCAGACTTTCCCCTACTTCTCTGAGCGGCCTGCGCTTTCTTGTCACTGCTGTGCTCAGTCTTATTCCCAGGTCTTGTTTCCTGAAGGGTGGAAAATTCCCCTGTTTTAATCTCCAATCTTAAAGTGTAACTTAAAGAGCCCCAGGGAAAACAAATCAACTGCAGTGCTTTTTTTGTCAAGGCTACAAAATCTACCCCAGAGTTAATAGGACAGTTATTATATATAAAATACTAACCTGATTAAAAACATATTTATTGAGGATTAGCAAGTCCGTAACAGCCATAAATCTCCTTCATGGTCATTAAAAATTTAAAATGTTTCCAATAACAATGCAATTATTTATATAATAATTGCCCAAGTAACATAGAATTAAATGCATGTTTGGAGCTTATGGATGGATTTCAATCTGTAGCCCTCACATAGAGAGCCTGGCATCGTGGGGTGGGACAACGGTAACAGTAAAGGCCTCTTTAAAAACAGGGAGAGTGAGCAGGAGCATGAGGAACGTCAGCAAGGCCCCCATCCTCCCACCCCTGCGCCCAGACCCGCCTGGGCCTCGGGTGTTTTCGTTGACTTTTCACATGGTGTTCATGCCAAGTATTTTCACTGTGTTTCCAGATGTATCTAAAGTATTTCCTGGGCGAGAGTCAAAGCAAAGCAGAGAGTCGGTGCCAGCAGATCGGGCCACGGCAGGCCAGCCTATGTGGCTTGCCATTCCTTGCCTTGCCCCAGCCAGCTCATGGGATCGCCGTGGCAGTGATGTAAATAAGAGGGATTACATAATGGTGTTGCTTTGTGGCAATAAGGTTTAACAACCCCTGTAGAATTGTTGGCATTTAGTGACAGTTTTACTGTCACGGTGATTTTAGGGACATTATTTACCATACACTGAGATGGAATTGATGGCAAAATGAGCAGTGCCACAGACGGTGTTTCCTGCACCAGATCTGACCACGTGGTCTTGCCCACACACTCCCATGGTTGCATTAGTTATTTGTTCATTTACCCATTAAGCAAATATTTATTGAGTGCCAGGCACTGGGTAGGCATTATAAGTGAGTAGAATAAGCCACCCCTGCTGGTATGATTCCAGGGTATGGGAAAAAACCCTGAACTAAACTGGTCCCATCTACTTGTTGTTTCACTTATTCTTTTATTCCACAAATATTTATTGAATACTTATTGTATACCAAGAACTAGTCTAGATGCTGGGCCTAGAGCAGGAAATAAAACAAAGTTGTTGTCCTCATGGAGCTTACATTCTTGATGTCTGAAATTAGTTCATAGAGGGATGAAATGTTGCAACTGCACAGTAAGAAATAAGACTTGCAAAGGTATCCATATTAGACATTACTCTCTGTGAAAATGCCTTTCTTCTCCTCTTAGAAGCTTATAAGACCTAGGTGAGAATCAGGTTCTAATACACTAATGCATATTAACTTTCTAAAAGATGCATCTGTAAGTAACTTCTTTTACTAAATGAAGATGATAAGAAAAAGGACATACTGCTTCAGTTCACAGAGTTAAGCAAACCTGTAAATAACCAAACATCTAGCTGCTTTCTCTATGTGAAAGGTAATGTTTTTATATAGAGTGAAACTATCTCTATTTGCAGATGACATGATCTTGTATATAGATAATTCTAAGGTATGCACAAAAAACTATTAGAAATCATAAATGAGTTTAGCAAGTTGGCAGGATGCAAAATAAAAACATATTTTATACACTAGCAATGAATGATCCAAAAATATATAAAATATCTTTATACACTAGTGATGAATGATCTAAAAATGAAGTTAAGAAAATAATTCCATTTATAACATAATCAAAAAGAATAAAATAATTGCAAAGATGTGGAAAGAACCCAAGTACCAATCAGTACATGAGTGGATTAATAAAATGTAGTATATGTACACCATGGAGTGTTACTCAGCCATATAAAAATGATGAACTAATGTCTTTTGTAACAACCTGGATGGAACTAGAGACCATTCTTCTAAGTGGAGTATCACAAGAATGGAAAAACAAACAGTACATGTACTCAGTACTAAATTGGAACTAACTGATCAACACTTATGTGCATATATGGAAGTAAAACTCAATGGAAATCAAGCAGATGGGAGGGGAGAGGAGGGGATGAGTAAATTCACACCTAAGGAGTACAACGCACACTATCTGGGTGATGGGCACGCTTATAACTTTGACTCAAACTGTGTGAAAGCAAATTATGTAACCAAAATGTTTGTACCCCCATAATATTCTGAAATTAAAAAGAATAAAATACTTAGGCATAAATTTAACAAAAGAAGTATAAGACTTGCACATTGAAAACTACAAAACATTGTTGAAAGAAATTGAACAATACATAAATAAATGAAAAGACATCTTGTGTTCTCGAATTTGAAGACTTAATACGACTAAGTCCTAATAAGATGGCATACTCCCCAAGTTGATCTACAGAATCAATGTAATCCCTATCAAAATCCCAGTTGCCTTTTTTGTTTTTGGAGAAATTGACAAGCTGTTCCTAAGATTCATAAGGAAATGCAAGGGAAAAGGAACAAAGTTGGAGCATTGACATTTCTAAATTTCAAAACTTACTAGAAAGTTATAGTGATCAAGATTGTGTGGCACTGGCATAAGGATACACACACACATATATGTATAGTATATATGTGTGTGTGTATATATATGTATATGTATATATAGATCAAAGGAATAGAATTCAGAGTCCAGAGATAAACTCTTACATTTATGGTCAAGAATGCCAAGACAATTCAATGGGGAATGAATTATCTTTCAACAAATGGTGCTGAGGCAACCTGATATCCAGATACAAGAGAATGAATTTAGACCCATACCTTACACCATATACAAAAAATTAACTCAAAATGGGTCATAGGCCTAAATACAAGAGCTAAAGCTATAAAATTCTTAAAGAAAACATAAACATTTTTTGTGATCTTAGATTAGACAATGGTTTCTTAAATACAACACCAAAACCATAATCAACCAAAGAAAAATTAAATAAATTGGATCTTATCAAAATTACAAACTTCTGTGCTTTGAAAGACACCATCAAGAAAGTGAAAAGACAATTCACAGAACCGGAGAATAGATTTGCAAATTATGTATCTGATGAGGATATAGTATCCAAAATATATTTAGAACTCAATAATAAGAAAAGTAGCCCAATTATAAAATGGGCAAAGGATTTGAATAGACATTTCTCTAAAGAGGATATACAAATGGGCAGTAAATACAGAAAAAGATGCTTGACATCATTCGTTATTAGGGAAAAGCAAATCAAAACCACAATGGGATCTCACTTCATTCCCAGTGGGATAGCTAGAATAAAAATGTCAGACAATTGTGTTAGTAAGGATGTGGGGAAATTGGAATCCTCATGTCTTGGTACCGGGAATGCAAACTGGTGCAGCCGCTTTGGAAAACAGCTTGACAGTTCCTCAGAAAGTGAAACATATAATTACTATATGACCCAGCAATTCTGCTCCTAGGTATATACCCAAGAAAATTGAAAGCATGTTTCCATATAAAAATGTGTACACAAATGTTCATAGCAACGTTGTTCATAATAGCCAAAAAGTATAATAAACCCAAAATTCATAAATTGATGAATGGATAAACAAAATATAGTATATCCATATAATGAAATATTATTCATTCATGAAATAGAATGAAGTACTGATAGATGCTACAACTTGGATTACTTTGAAAATACTGTGCTAATGAAGGAAGCCAGACTCAGAAGATCACATATTATTAATATATGATCATGAAATGTCCGGAACAGGTAAATCCATAGAGACAGAAAGTTGATTAGTGGTTTTCAGGGGTTGGGGGAAGGAGGAATTGGGGAATGACTGTTAATAGATGCAGGGTTTCTTTCTGGGGTGATGAAAACATTCTGGAATTAGATAGTGGTGAGAGTTGTACAACTTTGTATATATAGTAAAAGCCATTGAAGTGTACACTTAAAGGGTAAATTTTATGGTGTGTGAATTATATCTCACTAGAAAAGTATTTAGGAGAAAACTTGACATGCAAATACCCTGAAGAGAAGTTATAAACATCTGATATTTTACCTGCCACAGTACCCGGGACAAGTAGGTGCTCTCTAGTAGGTGCTCAACTGAATAAATGAATGAATAATCAAATTATTGTCCCGGGACTCAAGAAATCCTTCTGAAGAGGGAAGACACCAAGGGAGAAGCCTGAGGGACCTGTTCACAAAACACAGCAGAGGGAGAGCACAGGCGGGGGCGGGGGGG
>VBSM01000639.1:4773627-4796743 GCA_008086735.1 Cheirogaleus medius | reverse complement strand
CGATAACTAAGAGATTTACTCACGGCTGTCTCCGCATACTCCTCTATCTCCTTTCTCTGACCTGGTTTGGTTTTGCCACCTGATGAATCTCTAGTGCCTGGAAGCTAGTAGGCTCTCAGTGAAGACTTGTTTAATGATGAAAACCTCAAGAACTTGTCTGAGACTTCTTGGTCATTCTGGAGGAGATGAGCCTTGAGAAGGGGCAGAGTCCTAGGTAGGGCAGCCAGATTTACCTTTTGAAACAGTTTCCTTCTTTGGGACAGGAAAGTTAAGCCTCCGCCCCGCGGGCCCTCTGCACAGCTGGGTACAAGGCCAGGGCACGTCTCCTTCCTTGTTCTCCCACTGCGTGGTCTGGTGCTCTGCCAGCCCATGGGAAGGAAGGGATGATTCTGGAACGCAGAGCCTGCCGTCATCAGCAGACTGGCTCTGCCCCGACGTGAAGGAAGGTCTGTGGGTACGTCCTGCCTGTAAGCCGCGTGGTCAGCACAGCTGGCCTAGCATTACTGAGGGGCTTTATGACAAGATCTGTAGTTAGCTAAGGATAGTGTTCCGTCAATGGTACACATATTTATGTACGGCTTCAGGTATGTGTGTGTTATTGTTATTATTATTTTTTTAGAGACAGAGTCTTGCTCTATTGCCTGGGCTAGAGTGCCATGATATGTGTGTTATTAAAGAAGGTATAAAATGTAGGAAAGACAGACACACATTTATGTGTATGAGAGAAGCATGTATTCATTTATAACTCCTTATTTATCTTTAAGAATACCTTCAATAAATTTCTTGGAATAATGTAAGAAGGATTGGACTTTTTTCATCCTGCTCTCTCTCTAATTGAGGGTCTTTGGACATGTGGCCTGACCTCTCTCACCTGCAGAAGTTCCGAGTTTCATCTCTGGCTCTTGGGTTAGCCTTTTCCCACATACTTGTTGGAGGGGATAAGGAGCAAAGAACATTAGAGCTGAAATCTTTCTGGTAATTATTCCCAAATAAAATCAAGATGCAATGAAGATAAAATTATCTTACTATATCAGTAGGTAATAATAATATTAAATTTTACTCTGCTGTAAACTAAAGCATATCTGGGCTCAAAAAAGTGGCACTGAAGAAAAGCCTTTAATTTAACTGGGGAGCAGGTGAGCCACCTCCCTCTGCAGCCATGTGTCACGTGCAGTTTTGGTTTACATGCTCTTTGTCTCACAAGTTCTAAAATAATGTGATAATAGGTAACATTTTTAGTATTTCCCATATGTCAGGCATTGTACTGGTATCATATCATTTAATTTTTGTAGCAATCTTATGAGGTAGGTACTACTAGTATCATTTTTCTTTTATAGATGAAGAAACTGAGGCAGAGAAAAATTAAGCAACTTGCTCAAGGCCAATAGTTAACAGATGACAGAGATGGGTTTCAAATCCAGGTAGTGTTCCCAGCACTCTTTTAACTACTAGACAACACTGCTTCCTGCTTTATGCTTTTGAGATATGAGTTCATGAACTGAACATGTCATGTGCATCACTCCCAACACTATAGAGTAAGAAGTAGGGTAAGAGTAGGGAGTGGTTTATCATTGATGGGGGATTTGAACCATATTGTGACTTTGCCAGAGGATTCCTTTTGGTGAGTCAGATGGCCCAGCTATAGCTGGCCCAGCCATCAAGATGGGCTTTGCAAAGCCCAGCACAGGATTCAGATTCCACCTCTATGTCCTTCTTAGTTGATGACAAGCTGCAGCCGCCATCTTCAGAGTCTTGGTCTTCTGTAGTGGTCTACTCCTCTGTTCTTATTTGGTTTCTGGGCACAGAAAAAATAAACAGAGAAGGTATGGTAATAAGGAGTCCTTTTAGAGGTGGAGCCAAAGGGTGCTTTAGGGGGCTGCTCTTTTGCTCTGTCTACCACTCAAAGGCAGGGCTATGCCCAGTGACTTGGAACAGCTGGTCTGAGGGAGGTTTAGGTTGATCCCTGCTCTCCATGGGTAGGTTCCTGGGCTTTGATTTATGACTGCGGTCCCCAACCCCCAGGCCATGGAGAGGTACCAGTCCGTGGCCTGTTAGGAATCAGGCTGCACAGCAGAAGGTGAGCAGTGGGTGAGTGAGCGAAGTTTCATCTGTATTTACAGCTGCTCCCCATCACTCGCATCACCGTCTGAGCTCTGTCTCCTGTCAGATCAGCAGCGGCATTAGATTCTCATAGGAGCTCGAACCCTACTGTGAACTGCACATGTGAGGGATCTAGGCTGCACATTCCTCATGAGAATCTAATGCCTGATGACCTGAGGTGGAACTGAGGCAGTGATGCTAGTGCTAGCTGCAAATACAGATTATCATTAGCAGAGAGGTTTGACGGCACGATAAATGTAATGTGTTTGAGTCATCCCCAAATCATCCCCTCCCTACCCCTTGCCACCGTCCATGGAAAAACTGTCTTCCATGAAACTGGTCCCTGCCAGATGCTAAAAAGGTTGGGGACCACTGCTTTATGAGCAATAAATTCTTCCATGAAGTTTGTCTTTTCATTTTATTGGAAAAGTTTCCTCATAAAGTCTTTCTCCAGGCCATCAAAACTGTCCCAAACTCTTGGGGACTGTACTCCGTCTCCTTGCCTTGTGGTCCTCCACCCCACCCCAAGCGTCCTTTTCTCTCTGCATTCCAGTCTCTCTCCCTCTCCAGTCACGCTACCCTCAATTTATGATCCTAAGAAGCTTTTTTTCCCCTAGGGCTGCCTTTTTGAAGACTTTGCTTCATCCTTTAGGAACCGCTTCACGGGTAAGACAAGACACCTCTCCATTATCCATAACATGAAGAATGGAGTCTGTGTGTTGGTATGGAGCTTAGCTATCACCTAGTCAAACCTACCTCTCAACAACAGGATTGTCTTTACAATGATTATGTCTAACAGTCATCTCGTGGCTGTTTAAACACCCCCAGTGACATGGAACAGCCAGTTCAACCTCAAGATAATTCCGTTAGAAGCTTTTTTTGTTATAGCAGAAATGCAAGACCCACCCACTAGTCCCACTCCTGCTCTTACCCATGTGACAAGTCTTTAAGAATTTGAAGATTTCTTTCATGGCTTTTGCCCCATTATTCACCCCAAGACATTATCTACTTTCTTTATTGAAGCTACATGTCTTATTCTTTCAAGGATTGCTTATGTATCAACACCTCCCTTGAAGGGTGATGCCTGGAAGTGAAGCAGTGGGGTCTCACAGCACTGAGGAGGACATGGCTTCTGTGTTCCGTGTTCTAGTGACACTGCCTAAGAATATGATAGTTTTTTTGTTTGGTAGCCGCATCCTTATGTTAAACTTTTGGGAAATTAAATCTTTAAGTGTTTCTCACCAATGCTGCTATTTAGACAAACTTCCCTGTGAGCCACTAACAGGATAGCGAGAAGAATGAGTATAGGTCCTCTTTCCCACTGAGCGGCATTCTCTGTGTGAGCCATGGCGACTTGCGCTGTGCAATGACCGCCAGATGTGTGAGGGCTTCAAGCCACGTGCTGCCGTGTGGTTAACTGAATCACTTGGTGAAGGAGTCTGAGTGGAGCCTTGGCCAAGGTCAAGGGATTGGGTGACAGAAAACAGGCTGCTGCTTCATCAGATATTTAGCAGGATGAGACTCAGTTACTTGAATTGAGTGTGAAAATCAGGGTAGAATTTGTCAGAGAAGCCAGAGAAAGGATATCCACAGTTAGGAATAAGTGGAATTCAGTGGCTGTATTTTCATTTGTTGATAGGAGGGAAAGAAAGTTAAACATAATATCTCCTCTCTGAGCTTGTGTTGTTTAACCTGTGAGCATTTAATGTACAATTTACAGACCTGGATAAATTTTCATCCCTGAACTGAAGACATTTGTGTTGCAATCAGAAGAAATGTCTCGAGTCTTCTTGGCTGATATTATAGCACACTGCTGAGAAACTACAGGGGGAAGAAAGGTTTGGCTGTATTCCTGAAGATTGCTTCTTGAAGTTTTCTCCCAGTTGGGGAGACACTGCTTACTTCCCAGGATCCTATGGTCATCCCTGTGACCAGAGATTTAGGAACCTTGTTGGTCACAAGCTCAAACCAGGAAGGGCACCACCTCATGACCGTAGGAGAGGAGGTGCTCTGATGCTAGTGAGGGTGGAGTGGAGGCCGCAGTCTGCTCGGGTCAGTCGAAGTGGGAAAAGCACTGGCGAGAGGGGAAAAAGGGCGATGTCTTCTCTTTTCAGCGGCTCCCTCTCCTCCACTTGCCTCTTTCTGGTCTCCTGGTTGCCTCCTCCTGCTGTCGGAGTGGACGAGCTGGGGGTCCCACACCAGGGTTTGATGCTGGGGGAAGAGGGCTGGGAAGAGGTGGCCCTGCAGTTTCCCTAGATGTCAGCCTTCAGAGTCTGGATGGGGCTTCCTAAACTGGGCATGAGGGCTGGCCCAGCTCACTGGGGTGGAGTCCTAGGAACACTTTTGTCCTGAGAGCATCCCTGCTCTGGTCCTTTAGAAACTTAGCAGGGATGGTGCCTGGCAAGGGTCTCAGAGATCTCACCATCTCCCATCTTTACTGGTAAAGTCTGGCTCTGGAACCACCTTTCAGGTCACCTAAGGACTTGTGTTGGCAGCACAGTGGCTGGCACCTACTAGGCACTAAATCAATATGAGCTATTATCACAATTAAAAGCCAGATCCGTTTCCTCAAATAGGGTTGACCATTCTCAAACACGTTGAATCTGAAAGACCTGAAAGGATGTGGGGTTGTGTGAATCACCAGGGAGGAGCTATGTGGAAACTGATTTTGCTGTTCTTGCTCCTGGCAGATAGCTAAGCACCAAACGGCTTCCTGAACCCCCCTAGAGCATCAGCAAAGGCCCTGGGAAAAGAACTAGGAACCTGCCTGTCCCTGGCTATGTTAGACAGCAAACCCTGCTTTCCTCTGCCAGGAACAGCCACCGACAGTGCTCCCTCTGCCAGATCGCAGCTTCCCGCAGAGTCAGGCGGGACGGGAAAGGCGATGCCAGCCACTCAGGGCTCCACCCAAGACATATCCTGGCCATGTGTCAGAAGCAGGTGAACGATGTCAAATTCCACACAAACTATGGCCCAGGAGCAGCACAGCAGCCCTGAGCTTTACTTTCGTGCCCAAACTTCTGTCTATTATGTGGAAACAAGAGCACCGTGTAGTCCTAGAACAGAACTCAGAGCTGTCGGGGGCTGGGCATAGGGCTGGGGGTGGGGCTTGAATCCCCCACCCCCTCCAGTATCCACTGGGCATGTGACTTTGAGGCTCAAAAGAGGCAATAATTGCATAACAGTGGGAATGTACTTAATATCACCGAACCGTATACTTAAAAAATGGTTAAAATGGTAAACTTCATGGTCTATATTTTATCACAACTAGAAAAAAAAAACACAGCTGCCAACAAAGATGGCAAAGTACTAAATAAAACAACTGCAATGACAACAGTGGCAATAATTTGCCCCCAGCTCTTAAGTGCAAGTAGCATAATGGGGAGTAAAACAGCTCCCTGTCCTGGGGAGCTCGAGGACCACGGGCCGGTGTGAGGTCTGTGTGTGTGGTGCGTGAGCCCTGTGAAGGTCTCCCAGTGTACACTGTAATTACTAGGGTCCTGCCCAGGCCTCTGACCACGCTTCCTGCCAGCATCATCCCTGGGACCTACGGCGTGCCTTTCCTCGCCAGAATACAGCCCCTCCTCCTTTCCTCCAAGTGTCCCAACCAGGACCCCAGGACTCCAGCTGCGTGCACCCACGGTGTCCTGCACCCTCAAGGCTGGGGCAAACATGTGGCACCTTCCTACTCCTCAGTTAAGAGAGTATGATATTTTCAAAGGAACTTTACTAAAAGCTAACAGAAATAGGTGAAGAAATAGTGACCAAAAGTACAAATTGCATAAGCAGAAAGCAGATCTACTTCATTGAACACGTACCATGTATTAATACTTGTCATAGACTAAGTGTTAGACGTATGTCATTTTTAATCCTTGCAACATTCTGAAAGGAGGTTACCACTGTGCTTTTTTATAATCAAGGAAATTGCTGTGCAGAGGTCTTAGGCACACAGCAAGGCCAAACCAAGACTCAAACCCAGGTCTGACTGGCTCCAAAGTCTTTATTTACTTCTTCCTCTCTCCTGCTCCTAGATTTCACATCTGTAGGACATTCATAGAAACAGCAGAGGGCTTTAATGGATGTCCACAGGCTCCACAACAGCCATTCTCTAGCCCTTGTCTGTAGGCATATTTTTAGGCCTTTTACCTGCCTGTTTGTCTCTGGCCTTGTTCTCAGCAAGCTCATGTTCTCATGTTCTCTCAAGCTCATGAGCAAGGGCTTTGATTGCTTTGTTCAGCTCTGTACCCCTATTGCAAGAACAGAGCTTAGCATACAGTAGGTGCTCATAATACTCATTGAATAAATGAATGAAGGACTTATCTCTCAGTGACCTGCATGCTTCCCCAGCACCCATGGGCTGTTCTGCCAGTCCATCTTGTCCTGCTGTTCAAGGACAGATGTCAACTTTCATCTGTAACTCATTTTTCAGACCCCAGAGTCTTCCTTCTTAACTTTAGTTTCTGGGTGACTCTATTATCTCTCCATTAACATATGAGTGCCGTCAAATGAGCTAGTCCATTTGTAGCCTGGCTTACTTTCTTTAACTCTCTTTGGGACCCTACAGACCATTGTTCTCCTGGGCGAGTAATGATGGTGATAATGATCATGGTGATGATGAGTAACGCACATTTAAGGGGCAGTTAATATGTTCTGGGCATCACGCTAAGAACTTTACAAGCATCATCCCATTTAATTCTCACCACATCCTCGGACACAGGTCCTGTCATTATCCCCATTTCTCAGATGAGTGAAACAGACCGAGTGGTTTAGGGCAATGGCCAAAGTCTTGCATAGTTCTTTCTGCTTCCAAAACTTTAAACTACTTTGTACTTTGCAACCTGAAATTTTTCTCCCTCTCACTTTACAAAATACACTCTCTTGGAAAACACTCCACGCATCACAGCAGACCTCTGATGTCACAGTAGCCTGCCGCATCGTCCTATGACACCACCCCTGCAGCATGAGAAGCAGCACCCGCTCTGCGACAGGTGGGATCCTTTTACGGTAGACCTGGAAGATTCCACTTGGCTGATGAAACTGGCCCATCTCCCCTCCTTCCAGGACCATCCGCCAGCACCGTACTTCCTAACTCGCTTCTTTTGAAAGAACACAGCCCTTCCAGAAAGCCCTCAAGCTGTATAAATTTTGTCTGGATCCCATTCAAGACCAGTATTTTACACTTAATCTGCTTCTAGATGGAGCAGTCAGGACAAGGAGGATTTATGAGGAGTGTTTTCCTGGAGCCTGACCTTTCTCTCATGTTTTATCATTTATTTATAGTCTCGTGTCTTCAGCGAAGACAGCCTGGGGCCTCCAGTTGTGTGATGCTATTAGATCGTCCCTCACTGCTGGAATGGATGTTCTTGGCAGTGAAAGGAAGAGGCTGGGGGCAAAGGTGAAGCACGGGGCCTGGAAGCCTCTTGCAGCTTCGGGATGACTTCTTGGTGACCAGCTGTGTGGACCACTCCTCCGCCCCCTGCCTCGAGTGGATTCTGGCTCCTGGTGGGAAGTTTCTGCACGATCTCTAGAGCCCCAGCCTGCTTCCTTTGTGTCTGGATGTCTCACCTGTCGATGGCCAATGCTTGAATTCAGCCTTGGAGATGAGAGCGATGGGGGATGAGACGAGGAGTGTTGGTCCAGGATCAATTCATTTGGAAAAATAAACACACAGGTTTTGAGCAAATGCCTGTATGGCCCCTGGAATGGTTTCAGGTCTTTACAAAACCCATCCCTTCAAGGTTAAATGCTCCTGATTCTAGAGGGAGTGAGCAAGTCTGTGTTTTCAGACGTGTCCAGGAGCCCTTTCTCCTTTCTCACCTCAACCAAAACCTGGATAGGTCCCACTGAGGGGCTTCCTGTGCAGCCTCTCCCAAGCTCTCGCGCAGAGTGAGGGCGCCACCCTCTTTCCACTTTCCTGAGTGACTTGGACATTATCCGTCAAAGTAACCGATTCTTTCCTCCAGAGAGTATTTTCTTTTAAAGTTTACAGCATTCACTTTTTGTTTGTCTTTCTGTTTGCTGCAAAGAGAACTCTGACTTCTGACGGAAATCCTGCCCATTAGAGAGACAGTTTTATATTCTTCCTGAAATTTTGCAGAGTCACTTATAGCATTGGTAAAATTGGACACCAGAACTTTTAGATCCCCACCAGCCAAGGGGCATGGGCAGAAAGTCATCTGGTCTCCAGAGCTCTCACGGCTCTCTGAGACTCATAGGACAGGCCTTGGGAACTTTCCCCCGGTACACGCTACTGTTTATTGTTTAATAAAATATTTCACTTATGCAAAAAGAAAATATAATGTCTCCAAGGTATAAAAGATAATGAAATAAATACCCCTAGGCTCATCGTGGACTGAAGAAATAGAATGTTGCCAAAATGGTGAAGCACCTTCAGTGCCTGTCCTGTTGGTGATCTCCTCCTCCCGCGGGAATTTTATGTTTATTGTTTGAAAGCACGTTTAGTAAAATGAATACATTTTAGAATTTTGTGTGCATTTGAACTTCACATAAATAGTTTCGCACAGGGCAACTGTTTGTGTCCTGTGCTTTTCAGAGCCATCTGGGTTGATGCACGTAGCCTTAGCTAACTCATTTTCACTGCCGAGTGCTATTTCATCACTGGGCTGTGTTGCCCTTTACTCACCATCCCTCTGCCCGCCTGCGTTTGGTTGTTTCCCGTCATGCTACTGAAGTAAGGCTGCTATAAATGTCCTTGGCGACGTGTCCTGGGGCGCTCGGGCCGGATTTACCCCCAGGTCGCAGCATCTCATTTTAACCACCTTCCCCACGTTCTCGTCTCCTTGCTGGGGTTCTCTCCTTCTTCAGTGACTTTGTCTCTGGTCATTGTCCTCAGAGACAATGTGCACACGGGTGGTGTGAATGCCTTTCCTTGGCCCACTCCTGGTTTAGCGGAATAACCAGCGCCGATATTCACGCTGGGCCCACTGGAAACCCTGACTCCCTCGGAGGCCAGCGGCCCAGCAGCCGACCTTCATGCTCTTCTGGCACCGCACTCCTTCCCTGCCTCAAAATCACTCTCTTCACCTAATCTCTCCTCCTGTCCCCCCTTTTTGGTCTCTGCTTTCGAAGGCAAATCTTTTACTTGTCCTCTCGATTCTATCCGATGACCAAATCTCCCCCCCGCCTTTCCCATGTTTGTATTTTCAGTCTATACATTGATCAGTGAGCCTACCAAACGCGGGATAGGGCCTCCATGTCCCGCAGATCTTTGATGTTTTAATCTTAAACTGCCATCTCACCGCTGTCCTCCCTGAAAAACTTCCCTGCTGCCTTCGCCACCGACACCCAGGCTCTCAGCGCGTGAGAGGCGCCCCTGCTCTGCAGAAGACGCCTTCTCGGAGCGCACCAGTCCCCTCCCAAGGGCCATCTCTAAAGCCTTCGTCACAAGCTGTGCTTTGCCTGGCTGACCCACCGCCTGCTCCTAAACTCCTCCTTGGGTTGGCACAGCATGCCACGGCTCTGACGGTCCCTCTGACCTTGTCATCGTCTGTCCTCTTCTCCCTCTTTGCATTCCTTACATTATATAACACTTCAGAGATACTATCCATTGCTTCTATTTTAACCTGGAGAAGGTGGGGGGCTTGTCTGGGAAGTTGGCTGGGACCTCAGTAAAGGACAGGGTGTAAAGCTGTGGCATGCTTAGGCTCAGTCTCAACCTGTGGAGACATTCGGGGGAGAAATAGATTACAATCTATTGTTATTTAATATCAATTTATTTTTGTGCTTAAAGTGCCTGGGATTTGGCCAGTGAGAGTTCCTTCAAGCTGGCTTTTGTGTCCTTTTGGCATGTTCCATCATTCTCTGAGCTCTGCCTTACTTTCTGGCACAAAATGTTGTTTCGGACTTATACCCAGCCCTGGAATTAGCCATTCTTCTAAGGAATCCTGGTTCCTTTCAGTGAAAAATGGCACTTAGAAACCTACAGCTGGGTGCTACATGAGTTTTCTACCATTGGGGAGTTACTGCTCCCAGCCCCTCTCAGAGGGCAGAGCTAGAGAACGCACACACACACACCTACATTTACAGATAGATAGATAGATAATCATGAGTTCACATCTGTCTCTCTAATTCAAATCCAAAGGGTTCATCCTAGTTTTCTCCCTTTCCATTTTGGTACTGTGGTGGTTAATTTTATGTGTCAACCCTACTGGGCCATGGAATGTGCAAGTAAACATTGTTCTAGGTGTGTCTGTGAAGGTGTTTCTGGATGGGATTAACATTAAATTGGTAGACAGAGTAAAGACAATTGCTCTTCCTGATGTGGTGGGCCTCATCCAGTCCACTGAAGGCCGGAATAGAACAAAAAGACTAAGAGACTAATTCACTCCTTCTGCTGACTGACTCTGAGCCAGGGCATCAATCCTCTCCTGCCCTTGGTCTCGGGCTGGAACTACACCATTGGCTCTGCTGGGTATCCAGCTTGCCAGTTTCAGATCTTGAACTTCTCAATCCCCAAAGCTGTGTGAGCCAATTTCTTATAATAAATCATATTCCTATCTATCTATCATCTATCTATGTATCTATATCTATCAGCCATCTGTCTATCATCTATCTATGTATCTATCTTCTATCTATATATCTATGTATCTATGTATATCTGTCTATCTATCTATCATTTATCTCTCATCTATCTATGTATCTATTTATCCCATTTGTCTTGTTCCTCTGGAGAACCCAGACGAATACAGTAACCCAGGAAGAGCCTGGCTTCTATAACTCCCAATACATTCTCTCGTTTGACCGACTCTCCTATATATTAACAATTTCCCTTCACTGCCGATACGCAATGTACCGCCCCTGTGTGGAGACCATGCTCACCTCCCTGAGGCCCTGCCCACCCGTGTGGGCTGCACACCTGCACAGAAGGCTGCTTGCTGCACTTGGGCTCCAGGATGTCTCAGAGGGCCCAGGGCACCCTCTTGTGCTGACTTCCCCCTCCTGGCTCAGGCTGCGCGTCCTCCCCTGCACCCTGAATGGCCCCTTGCTCAACTGCACCAATGGCTTGGGCCTGGGGAAGGGAAGGGAGGAAGGGGAAGGGAAACGGGGAGGAGCGGTGCTGAAGAAAAATAAGCAGAGAACAGGAAGAGGAGCCTGATTTTTCTTCTCAAAGCTAGTTCCTTCTTTCCCAACTATTTATTTGTCACTGCTATTATGTGTGCTGTAGGCACTTTATACTCTGCATATCTGAAACTACTCACATTCCTCTCTGGTAAAAACCCTTCTCGCTTCACCTCGCTGCTGGTGAGAGTGTAGGTGGACCAGTCTTGCTGGAGGACAATTTGACAATACATTGCAAAAGCCTTTAAAAAACTCCCACATTTCCTTTGACCCCCAAATTACATGTTTAAGAATTGCTTCTAAAGAAATAATTAAAGATGTACAGAGACATTTAGCTTCAAGGATGTTAATTAGAACTAAAATTGGAACATGTAGAATGATTAACATCAGGGAACAGGTAGGGTGAATTGTGAAAAATCCATAGATGTAGATTCTATGCAATCAGTCGATCAATGCTGAGTTACAATTGTTGATGCGAAAGGATGTTTGTTATACGCGGGCTGTCCAGAAAGTACCCAGCCATCGTATCCATGTATCTATTGTATCCACAGCTGGATACTTTCCAGACAGGCCTTGTAGATTGATAAGCAAAAAAAAATCATAGACTTGAATGATCCTAATTTGTGATTAAAATACTAGAAATATGTAAGTCCAGGGAAAGAAAAAACTTGGGGGGGTGTATATTAAAAGGGAACGGTAACAGTGAGATTACGGACATTTTTATCCTTTTCCCTTAACTGTGTTTTCAGATTTTTCTTCAACAAGTGCTTTTTATGTATACAATAATCAAAGCTATAAAAAGAAAAACAAAGCCCACGTTCTTGGCTTGACTTAGCTATTTCTGTTACTAGTACAGACATTCTTGAAGTCATCGAATCCTTTGAATGAACATCGACAACTCCCTCTCATTAGTCATGGAGTCCTGTTGGTTTTCCTTTCATGGTATTTCTTGGGGCATCCTTTCTTTCTGTGTTCCTGCCACCTCTGCAGCTCGGGCCTTGTGTCCTCGTGCCTGGACGATTGCACTGGCTCCTATTGCACTATCTTGACAGAGCCCTCTGACCCAGGCAGCTGGAGGACTTGCCCTGAGGTAGGTCTTTGATCACAGCTCTCTGCACAGAAACCCTCAGTGGCTCTTCTCTGCTTCCAGGACCAAGACTGGATTCCTCAGCCCAGCCCTCTGCACCTGGTCCCAGCCGCGTTGTCTTGTCACACTCACTCTCTGTGCCCCAGCAAGTGTGTCTGGCTTCACTTTCTCTGGTGTTGCATTTTCTTGCTTCTGTGCTTTGCTCAAAAAATGGCTGTTCTAGAATCACTTCCCTCCACCCTTGCTTCTGCTTCATTCTTCAGTGCCCTACTCACATGTCACCTCTTCCACAATGCCTCCCCATACGTCCCGTTGGAAGAAATTTTCCCTCTCTGAACAATGTAGCATTGTGTGTCCCTCCCAGTTTCTTTGGATGGGGTAAATCTGTACTACATTCAGCACTCTCTTCCTCCTTTCAGTGGGGCCAACTTTCTTCCCCCAGTCTGTACAGTCTGTCCACTCCAGAATCCGAGCCTTATTCCTTGGAATTTCTTATCCTTGGCTCAACCTTCTTCTCCATTTCATTTCCTAATTTATGCTGGAGAAAACCAGACATTGAGATCATAAGACTTGGACTTGATCTTCTTAATCTTCTTTCTTGAAATTACCTACTGCTCAATCCACTGAAACATAGTTTCTGTCCCCTTAAATGCCATCAGAATTGAACTAGCAAAGGTCACCAATGATTTCCATTTGCTAAGTCCAATTGACTCGCGGACATGAGGCGTACAGCACAAGAAGGCTGACTATGCAGGCCAGGATTTGAGTCCCAGCCTCCCCTGGCACTGTCTCTCTCTTGTTCAATTCACCTAAGTCCTTCGAGGACCAGTTTCCTCATCCATTAAGTGGAGAGGAATAATAGCAATAATAGTACCTTCTTACTAGGATTTTTGTAAAAATTAAATGAGATGATGTTCATAGAAGGCTTGCACAGTGCGGGGCACCACGAAATGCTCTGCAAATATGAGCTGCTGTTTATCACACCTCAAAGTCTAAGATCACAACAGTGGTCTCTGCCTACCCCCTTCACCCTCACTGCTTACTGTGGTCTTGCTCCTGCCCATCCCACATGCTCTATGCTGCAATTATAGCAGGCTGCAGACAGCGTCTCAAATGTACTCTGTGCCATCTCTCAGTCTTTGTGAAGCTCTCCCTTCTACCAAGAACATCCTTCACCTGCTCCCTACTTGCCTGGTGGATTCCTTTCCATTTTTGGAAATAGAATTCATGTGTCACTTCCCAGCAAAAGGCTCCCCTTCTCCTCCACAATAGTGGAATTTACTTTCTCCTCTGTGCGATCTTTTTACCTTGTATGTGTTTCCATTGTCACACTACCACACTGCATGATGCCTGAGGTGTTTACATTGCCACAGCCCCCACCAAAATATAAAATCTTTGACTCTGCCTCTATTTCTCTATTCAGTACCTATCACAGTGTGTGGCACATACTAGACACTCGACTATACTTGCTGAATGAAAAAGAAAAAAAAAAAACCGGAAGGAGGCAAAGCTCAGAGTGGCAGAGCCAGGAATTGAAACCAGGAATACTTACTCCTAACCCCATGTTCTTACATAGACATCACGCCAAAGTCGCAGACACATTGAGTCACTTTTGCAGGTTGTCATCGAATGTCTCATGGCCCTGGACTGACCCTGAGTGTGAGATTTACTGTCTAGTATTATAAAAGCTTTAGACTCCGGCTCATCTCAAAGGAGTTGCACAAAGAAGGGGCTAAAGAACCTCAGCAAACAGTGGGCATCTGGAAGGCCCGGAGGCTGCAGCCAGGAACCTCAAAGACCCCATCAAAAACAAAATAAAAACTCTTTTAAAAGCTCAGTGAAAAGAGAGAGACACTTTTTAAAAAATTTGATATTGACGTGATCTCTAGGCTGTGTTTATTGAAACAATCTTAGGTCCATAATCAAAACAATGTTTTATCATTTCCCCTCCAGGCTGGTCACAAGCTACAAACTGGATCACTTGACACATCTCTCGTGCACTTGAAACTCAACTTGAAATTCTGCCATTTTAACTGTACAAAGAAAAAATAACTTTCAAAGCCCCACATATATATTTTTCTGATTCATCCTTTTGATATTTTACTTGGACCAAAATCCAAATTCATTTGGTTTTCTCCAAGCACATATTTGGGCTACTTCCATCATTGTTCTTGGAAATGATTTTTCCTTTTGACATACTGTACATTCGATATACAACCTGGTCAGCCCGTCACAGGCCACAGCACCGACTCCCTCGTGGGCTGTCAGGAGCGTCTCTAAAATATTATGTCTTCATGTAGGTTGACCAGCTGCTAGTTGTGCAATGTTCAGGAAAACATATGTGTGTGCATGTGTGTGTCTGTGTGTGTGTGTGTTTATGTCAGCATGAGTAAGTTTTGTGTCTGCTGGGGAAAATGCTGGGTAAGCATGTTTTTCAGGGGGTTTGGAGCATTTCTGTGGCTTGTTTGCTGATACGAGCAAATATTAGAGTATGTTTTGGGCAGATACGTGCATATGCTTTCATTTATCTGAGGGAGTAATCCTAGGTATAGGAGACTTAACACGGGGAGACACGGTGTCCTTGGGCAGTGTCGGGAGGGCGTGTTTGTTAGGAGAATGTGGAAAGCTCATCAAAACTGGGCAAAATGTCATCTTGGCATCTGACAGGAGGAAGAATCCGCTGGTTCTCCTGCTGTGGGGTTTGACCAGGGCAGCTTCCAGGAACCGGGATGGCCCATCTGGAGCAGGAGGACGGAGCTAGCCAGGCTTCTACCCAAGGTCAAGCTGCTAACCTCCTTCCCAGGTCACCCAGTGGGTCCACTGCCCTCGCCAAATAGACCTCAGCTCCTCCTTGCACCCAAGCTCCCATCCACGTGGGTCCCCACCCTATCACCTTGCCCCTAACTGGTCTTTGCCCCTCCCCTTTATTCTCAAGTGTCTTCTGCCCTGTCACTTCATCCTAATCCAATCCGTTGTCGGTCCTCGCAACCTGCTTCTCCTCCTGCAGTCTGCTCTGCCTTAGTCCACCCCATCCTGTGTCATCTTTGCCCCCATCTTCCCATCGTCTCCTGCCCCTGCTCGTCTTGGGCTCTGCCCTCCTCATTCCTGGCTGCTCCTCTTCCAGCCCTTCCTCCCTCCCCCAAGCTCTGGGTCTGTGCACCAAATGGGCATGCAGGGAATCACCGGCAGGTAAGGACAACCACAACAGAAGACAGACACAAACCTAATGCTGTGCTCCGCAGGAGTGACTATAATCCTTTGGAAGAATGCAAATTCCTTTATCGTAGCCTGTTCTTAACACACAACAGGAGGATCAGAGCCAATTAAGCAATGACGCTGCCTCTGGCTTATTGCAGTACATTTTTAATAAATGTTACAGCTGGATACAATGACCAGATGAACTTTAAGTTCCTCCCAATGCTAGACTCTATGGTTTGTAGAATAGCACAACTGTAATATTTTAAAATACTGCATTATGTACAATCTAGGATGCTATACCTGTCTCTTCTAATTGTGGCCACAGGCTATCCAGCTGTGCCCTGGCTGGAAGGAAGCAGGCCCAGTGCGTCCTGAGCACTGTAGAGTTGTCTGACAGGCATCCCTGTCTCCTCCTCTCATTGCTGCAGCCAGAGCCGGGGGACTCCAGCACACCCAGAACTTCCACAGAGGCCAGAGTTGCTGCTTTCCAATTCCTCCCATGGTTTAGGGAGGAGACGAGATATCAGTGTTCTCATTGCAGTGTTGCTGTGACTTCAAAACACCATAAAGCACACTGAGGACGGCCCAGGCTGAGCCCTCAGCCCCAGCCACAGTATTCTCCTGGTCCTGAAAGGCCGGCCGGATCACTGCGGGCGTTCAGCCAGATGGGTGGTGTGCATGGGGTGTCAGAGTCTCCTCTAGTCCCTGGAGGATGTCCTTCCTGGGGTCTTCTGCCAGAATCCAAGTTACTACCAGGTAGGGCACTGGATAGAGATCTTGGCTTGATCGGCATCTGACCAAATGTGACAGTTAGTCTTCTGTGTCAGCTTGGCCAGACCACAGCACCCAGATGTTTGGTCAAACTCATCTGGATGTTGTTGTTCAGATGAGACTAACATTTAAATCACTAGATTTTGAGTAGATCAGATGACCCTCTATCATGTGAGTGGGCCTCATCCCATCAGGTGAAGGCTTTAGGAGAACACAGACCCACATCCCCTGAAGAACAGGGAACTGTGCCCCCAGGTGGCCTTCAGAAACAAGGCTGCAACTCTGACATTTCCTGGGCCTCCAGACTGCCGGCCCACCTTGTGGATTTTGGACATGTCAGTCTCTACAATCCTGGGAACCCCAATTCTTTAAAGTATATCTCCCTTCCCTCTCACGCACACACACACCCCCTATTGGCTCTGTTTCTCTGGAGAACCCTGACTGATACACCAGGTGGGGCCTAGTCTAGAAGGAGCAGAAGGCACCCTTTGTTTCATTGTTTAGTTTGTCCCGGCCACAAGATCCTTGGAGCAACTCCTTGAGTGTCCAGGAGAAATTTGCTCTTGGATAGGTGACTGTGTTGGTAACTATGAGATATCCCACCTTCAGGGCGACCAACCTTCCTGGTTTGTGTGGGACTGAGGAGTGTCTTGGCGTGTGGAGCTTCTAGGGCTAAAACTGGGAAACCAAAATAAATTATCAACCTAATCCACTTTGACACTCTAAGATATTGACCTTTTCCACTCAAATGTCCAGCATTTCTGAGAACATTATCGGGAGCACCTCTGGTATACTTGATAAGGAGCCCTTGTGCTTAATGTCCCCTGGATCTTGGTTACTGATGCAACAAGCACACAACCCCTATCACAAACATGTCATTTTAACCCTAGTGCTGCATCCAAGAACCAGTCAGAGCTTTACATAAACATACTCTCCTAATGTCCCCAAAGCACTTTAACTATGAGTGTGCCTCCTGCCAGCAAGTGCATTTACACCCTGGCTGTGGAATAGTCTTGGGGTTCTCACACTGGCTGCCACAAGCCACAGCCCTGGGGTGCTGGGGAACCACAGCCACGTATCTGGGAGGACAGGCCCTGCCTTCCAAACTCTGGCCCTTTGTGACTTCCAGCACTCTGGCGAATTCACCTTTGGCTGTCATGAGCCCTCCACGTGCCCTCCTGTGCTTAGCTCCCAGGCCAAACTTCTGCGCTCAAACCCTTGACAGAATCTAGGGTCCTGCCTCTCCCTCTGCCAAACTCCCTTCCTCCCGGACGTGCTTTCTTGGCTGCCCAGTCTGTCCGACTGCTCAGTGGAGAAGCGCGCCGGGGTTGACGCCCCCTTGCCTGATTGCTGAGCTCCTCTCCTTCCTGGGCTGTCACCGCCACTTGGAGAGACTGGGACCTGGGGGGCCCCCAGGCCTTCAGGCCCTCACAGCCCAAACAGCTCTCTGTGGCATGTGGTTTTTGATGTGAGAAGTTGCATTTTGGGGATTATTGTGTTGCTATTTGCCAGACACTAAACTCAGGGCTCAGAAAAGCCATGCACATGCACTCTCATCCAATCATAGTTGCTATAGCCATGAAACACGCCACCCACAAAGGCACATGTGTCTGCGGGCAGAAGCTGAACCCCTCGATGGCCCCTGTGCCAGGGACTCTGCTGGGCGCTTCACTCTGGGCAATAGGTAACACTGTCACCACTTTACAGACAGCACGTGCACTCAGAGAGGTTGCGTAGCATGTCCACTGTCACATAGTAAGTAAGCAGTGGAGTGAAGCTTTGATTCCAAGTTTCTCTGACTCACCCCAAATACCAGTGTCCTTCCTCCCATGCCTCGCAGCTTAGCAAAGCACAGACACATGGTATGTGCTCCAATCGCCACTTCGTCCTCTGTCAACTCAGAATCAGGATGGCGTGACAGATTGTGAAACAGGGCCACAGATCCCCCCATCCCTGCACTCATTTCCTGTTCACTGTGAGTCTGCTGTTTCTCCCACTGAGGTGGAAGCTCACGCTTCACACCTTGAACCTGGGTTGTGCCAGGCAACTTGACCTGTGAACGTGACGTTAGCAAATGTGACGTGAGATGAGACTTGAAAGGTGCTGGTGCGTTGGGGTTTGCCTTTCCTGCATGGCTGCGCCTTTGGTTCCCATCCTTCTCCCTCTTTTACCACTTCTCATCTCCTTCTTTTCAGCCTCCTTGTGTCTGAAGTCTGCGGGGTGGAGGTGGGGAGCGCAGCTTTTCCCTGGGACTCATCACCCCTCTAGAGCAGAGCAGAGTACTAGTTCTCCGGCTCGTTCCTGTGCCTCGCAAATTCTAGAGCCCCAGGTGCTTCAGGAAATCCAGCTTTCCCTTCTTCCCTTCTTTCTGTTGTGTCCAGTGCCTTGTGGTTTTGTTGGGTTTGAGGGAGCGCAGTGGGAGTGGGGGGAAGATGAGCTCTGACCCCCCGGGAACGGGCTGAGGTGAGCTGGAAGATGCTGCAGCATGTCCACTCGTGGGCACGGCTGGTCTGTCTGTCAGTATAAGGGTGAGTTTCTTCTGATGTCCTCCTTCTTTCCCCCGTCATCTAGTTTACAAGGGAGGCCTATGAATATAACGTAGGCAGCATTTCTCACGACCTACAAACCCTGGCTATTTAAGCTTATGGTCTGGTAAAAACAACATCAGAGGTACGGATGTCCTTTCCCTCCCAGATTGAGCAGGTCTGTTATTGTTATTATTATAGGATGTTATGTTAAGGCACCCAAGCAGTTTATTAGAATGTAAAAATAAAAGCATAAACATATTTCAGATTATCAATTTTCATGTGTCTTTCCCTAAAAAAAGAATGTAAGATTTGGTTTGGTATTTTTACTGAAACCACACAGCAACCATCTAGAATAGGGGATGGCAAACTTTGTGCCGAGGGTAAGACAGTAACTATTTTAGGTTTTGCTTTTATAGGTCACTGTTGTAACTACTCAGCTGCTGTTATAGCAGGAAAGCAGCTGTAGTCAATAGCAAATGAGTGAGCATGGCTGTGTTTCAATAAAGCTTTATTTACAAAAATTGGCAGGGGACTGGCTTTGGCCCAGGCGGCTGTAGTTGGCCAGCCCTGATCTACAACATGGAGATTCTGAGCCCTGGGCACACAGTCTTCGGGATTATAAGTCAGCCTTCCCACGATGAGTTTACTTACAGGCGCTAGGATGCTGGCATTAGAGAGGACCTTGGATAAGCCCAGCCTGGTATAAGATCTAGTCTCATCCTCTCATTTCACAGATGAAGCAATAGGGGCGTAGAGAAGTGAAGCAAATCACCCAAAATTAGGAAACAACTCATTCTCCTGACTCTGAGCCAAGGACACACCAGTTGCTGCATATCCTTCTTTGAATACTTTCAATAAGTTTCCAAGAGCCTTTAACAATAACACCTGACACACAGATGTATGCCAATTGATAATTTACACAGGCAGAAAATGACATCCTGTCTTACACATGAGCAAATCGAAGCTCACAGACTTTCAGTGACTTGCCCGTGATCATAGAGTCAGGCAGTGATAAACCTAGGCACAAACCCATGTCTTTGGTGCTCTTTTTAGCTGCATCAAGCACTGCTGCTCTGTAGACACAAATTCTGCAGATGATGCTCCACCTGCGTACATCTGGCAAGATGCAGAACAGGTAGAGAGAAGGTGGTAATTTTTGGCTCTGGTCTGAGTGTGTTTCTGGGTAGAGCACTGGAGGCAATGCTTCTTGGCTCTGTCTTAAGAGGTTCAATCCTGGAAGTCTGGGCCTGGCCGGATATGAAATTTTGAAGTGATCTCAGTACTTTAAGTCAAGGATCTCTAGTGCTTGCTGGTGCTACCCCATTACATGCAAGATTCTGGTATCCACATAAAGCTTTTGTAGCATATGTTCTCAGGGATTAGAGAGTGCAATCACTCACTAGAAATGATTAGGTACCAAATAATTCAGGCAGACAAGCTCAGCCCTAGAGATGCTTTCTGCAGCCTTTTTTCTCCTGGGGGGAAGAAGTGGTGAGTACTTGCATCCTGATGGCTGGGCACACCTGGTGCAGTTCTGGGTGCCCTGACAGCAGGGCACTGCCTGGTTTCTATCAGTTCCACCCCTTCCAGCCTCTCAGTGACACCCTGCCAGGGCAGTGGTGCCTGGCGACCTCTTTCCACTCACATTCCTGAGCACTGCTGAACCCAGCCCAGCTAAGCAAAGCCTGCCAAGCAACCCGGAACACAGAGTGCAGTGAACTGCCTAGAAGAATGCAGGGGCTGAGGCCAAGGCTTGCTTGGGTTTGTTATCATTTATTTTGGTGTATTTATTTTATTGTATTTGCAATTTATTCTTTATTTTCCTTCCTTGCTCTTGGATGGCTTGTGACAAGACATTCTGGCATTACATCTAGTTATACTATTTTTAAATTTTCCCTTCACTCCAAGGGGCAAATGCTTTTCAAAAAACTTGATGGGATTAAAACTACATTGACCAGATGGCTTCTTTGCACCTAATTTAGCACAGTCCAGTGGTGCCAGATTTCTAGGGCACAGGGGCCCATTATCCTCATGCTCACTTCCTTGAGTTGCTCTACTCTGTTCTGCCTTTTATATTTATCAATTCTGTAAATGGAGTTAAGGAAATGTACAGATGTTACTGAGCTAAGAGGAGCCTTGGGGCTTTAGGATTTGGCAGAGAAATGTAGCAATGTGCTGGGAAGAGTCCCAAAGATGCATGAAGGGTCATCTCTTCATTTGCTAGTTCTGCTTCCTAAAGCCCAGCTAACAAAGGGGATAAATGATCTAGAACTACAAGGTTAGACCTGGGCTTCATGTTCTGCCCTGTTGTGTTCATTGCATACATTTGTTAGAGGCTATGAGAATTTTCTGGTTAATAGATTCATCCATCCATCCAATATTTTTCTAAGTTCCTTTGTGTACATTTGTTAGAGGCTATGAGAATTTTCTGGTTAACAGATTCATCCATCCATCCAATATTATTCTAAGTTTCTCTAACATGCCAGGCACTGAAATAGAAGCAAGGGATATCATTGTAAGTAAGACAGACAATTTTGCCCTATCTGAACCCATGGTCTATTTGGGGAAAAATATTAAATAAAGGTAGGTCAGGTGTTATTGCAACCCCTCCTCTTTCCTTCAAAGGGTAGTCTTCCATAACCTACAAGACAATAAGAGGTTTGGATTTATAGTATGCCTCTGAAAAGTCTTCTCTGGGGCCTACAAGGTTCTGAACTCTCTGTTGTCGATGGCCATGAATGATCCAGCACCTATGTCTACACACAGAGCTGCCGCCCACTCCACTAGATCCCAGGAAGGGATGAAGAGGAATCTCTTTGCACATGGCAGCGCCATGGCGGGTGGTACACGCACAGTGCTTGTTATGGAAGAGTTCTGGTGATTACAGAAGGAAAACCCCAAGTTAAAAGAAACAAAGGTTGAGTTATATTTACACTGAACTTTCTGTTTTACTGCACAAAGAAAGGAACTTTGTCTTAGACCTTCACAAGGAAGACATCCTTCTCTGACCTGGCAACTCTTTAATCTCTCAATCTAGCAGCCCCTCAAACTTTTCCTCCAGAAAAATAAATCTCTTCTACAAGTTGAGGCTCTGTGTTCTTCCTTTGAGTCTTCAGTCTCAAATAGCATTAACTAGATGAACACAGATATTTACTGACTCTAAGTTTCTCAGGCTGCAGGCCATGAATGAAGGTGTAAGTGGATCCTGTACCTGCCAGTGAAATCAGTGACCAGCTGGTTCCTTCTTTAAATGGCATGTTAGCTAAAGATGTCACTCTAAGATAAACACAAGCTTTTATTAGAGCCCAGATAGTTAAATCCCATGCTGGGAAAATATTAATAATATTTCTGTATTGGCAGGGTTTTGTGGCCTAGTCTTTTAGAAATAATAGCCACATGAGTGGGCTAAAGAGCCTCCGGCTCTTTCCTGTTCTGATCAAGCCTGGAAGCATCACACTATAGTAACCTCAGTTTTTAATAGTTATTCTGGGTTATTATATTTATGATTTTTGAAATGACCCCAACTCTGATTAAATTATTTTGTTTCTAGTCTTCCTTTAATGGGGAAGGGGAGTCTGAAAATTTGTTGCATCTCAAAAATATATACAAACTATTTAATTACCATTGTTTTAATTACACCAAAGCAAGAATGCAAAGTTCCCTGATGTCCATAGCTGGGGACATCAGACTTGATCTGACAAGAGAGGAAAGGAGTTCCTTAAGGAGTTGAGATATAAAAAGTAATTAAGGGTCTTCCACTTTCAGTCAACTAGGAGTAACAGGGATTGGACTTACCCATACACTTGACAAAATTAAAAACTGGACAAAATATGTGACACAATGACACTCAGGATATTGACCATCAAATAAAAATTGAGAGTGATTATGAAGATGTAGGAAAAAATGAGGGGAGCCCTAGGATTTCCCCAGCTTGCCATCTGGAAGTTTTCAGACTGCAATGCGTGTAAGAGGAACCCAAGCAGAGCCCAGTTGTTTCCCTGAATTGAGGAGATAAAGTTGGGAGCATAGAGAAGCCAAGGCAGCTAGAATTCTCATGGAAGATCACCGGGGATGAGAGATATGTGCAGAGAGAGAGAGTTCCAGAGACCTTCAGAGGATCTCTGTCAAATACTCAGTTGAGCACTAATCAGACTGTGCATGTGAGGAAATTATCCAGGGCTGGGGAAAGAATCACCTTGAGATAATTAGTGGAAACAGTAGCCAAATGTCACAGAGGTCCTATTCTTAACAGCAATGATTGAAAACCTCATGTATATTTTTTCATTTACATTGTTTTATTTTTATTTTTTTTATTTCAGCATATTATGGGAGTACAAATGTTAAGGTTATGTAT
>VBSM01000639.1:4745483-4759814 GCA_008086735.1 Cheirogaleus medius | reverse complement strand
CAGCACATCAAAAAAATAATTCACCATGACCAGGTGGGCTTTATTCCAGGGACGTAAGGCTGGTTCAACATATGCAAGTCTATAAATAAAAGAAAAGAAAGAGTAACAGATTTGGGAGGTTGTAGGCATGGGACAGATAAAGTTCTTTCTTCCATTAGCAGCCAATGCTTAGTTTCCTCAAAATCTGTTCTCATCCTAATTCCTCCCTATTTTTACTTCTCATTGAGTACTCAAGCACAGTCTTAGAAGCAAGTAGTGTTACCCAATATACTGTAACAATAAAAGCATGAGTTTTCAAGGTTAAAAAATGTTGATATTGCAGTGTCACAAAGCAAGCAAATCATCTTATCTTTAGCAGAAACAAGATAATATTGCAATTCCCAATCCTCATTAAAACATCTGTTTTATTCCTTCCGGGTTCTCTTGGTCTTCTTTGACACGATGGGCTGGTAAGCAGGCAGAATTAAAAAATACTGTCAAGCTGTGCAACTATTCACAAATTCCGCTTCAAACAGAAACACAGTGCACCATTGTCAAAAGCTGATAACAGACTAGTATACTCGACCAGCCAGCTTTGAGCGGTAGTGGTGTCAGTCAGGCGGGGGAAGTTAGAACTATGGCTTACTAATGTTCTAATTGTGCCTGTCAATCTCAGAGGATTATTTCATTGAAACTTATTTTATTCTTTGGTATTTTAAATACATACATTTTAAAAATAAAAATTTAAAAGATGAAAAAAATGTATGAATAACAATAAAAGGGTTTGTTCTGTAAAATTTGGATTCAGTCAAAAGGCCGCACCTAAGGACCTAGAAGTCCACATGTGGCATTAAGGCTACAAGTCCTCCCCACTACTCTGATCTAATTAAATTATATAATTAGAATAACATTAAGACTGGTGTAAACAGCTTTGGGAACAAATACAGCTGACCCGTGATGAGCATCTATCTCATCTGGCAGGGGTAGAAGTTCACAGGCTCACCAGCCACACATGCTCAGTGTGCTGTGGGCATAGGTTTGTTTTGCAAGTGAGTTAATATGGGAGAAGGGTGGTTAAGAGAATTCCTACTCTATTTACAGTTCTTTAAACTGTCATCTCCAGTCTGTGGCCTAAGTGGCATCTTCTGCTTGGGATCCTCTTTTCTATTTATGTTTCCTCCTAATTTTTCTTTGTGTTTCACTGCATGTCACTCCATCTGATAAGCCTTCTCTGACTCCCTGGGATGTGGATAAAGCTTCAATATGTGCTGCCATATGTTTCTGTCTCTCTCTAGGGTTTCTTGACATTTGGGGCCAGATGATGCTTTTTGGTTGAGGTCTCTTCTGTGCATTATAAGATGTTTAGCAGCATCCCTGGCCTCCTTGAGATGCCAATAACAGCTTTCCCCCAATTGTGACAATAAAAAATGTCCTCAGATACTACCAATATTCCCTTGGAGGACAAAATCACCCTGGTTGAGAACCACTGTTCTAGATTGCAAATGTTCATTGAATGACTGAATGACCTTAGTTCTTGGATTAATACAGAATTGAACAGCAACAAAGAAGCATATAAATTCATTTCTCTTTCCTGTAAAATACATTTCAGTATATTTTTTTATTTGGAGCAGTGTTCCCAACCTAGGAGGCTGTTTTCACTGCCCATAGAAGATTGCTAATGATGTTTTATATATTTAAAATTATGCTTTAACCTGCTACAAATCTGTCTCCCCTTTACCACACTCTGCCATCTGCTAAAGTCGTAGGCCCTCAGAGTGGAAAAGATACCCTCTACCAGCCAACTGAGATCTACCAAAACATTGCCAAGTAAATGCTGAACTCCGGACTCCTGCTTGGAGACTGTGCAAGAATGAACGCATGCAAAGGTCAGGGGCTGTGCAGTGCAGAGGGATGGGTTTGAGTACAGTTAGCTCAGCACCCCATCCTACTCAACAGTCCCTGTGCCCCATAACAATGAGTTCACCGAACTTCTAGGTGGGAACAACTTTCCATGTGTCCTTGGGATTGTCCCCTCTATCTAAAAGACCTTTTCTCATTTGTTTAATAAACATTTTTGAGCACCTAATATATACCAGACACTGGCTTAAATGCTTACCATTATAAATATACTCATGCGATTTGCCTAAAAATTGGTTTCGCCTATAGGGACATTAACCCCACACTGAGTGATGTGTTGACCAGAACCCTCCATGCTGTCCAGTTTATGGCTCCTTCAATTTGAGGGAAGGTTGGGAGGTGACCTGGAAGATAAGGAAGTGATAAAAGGCTGCCCCTGTCTGTCGGGGAGCTGCTAAGAACACCCACTGGGGCTGTCTTTGAGGGAGAATCAGTGTGAGGTGCAGGTCCCAACTGACACAGGTGTTGAGAGCTTTGCTCTCCCAAGCCCACGTAGCAGAGACGAGAAATGTCAGGCATGAGGGAAGCAGGTATGACATCACAAAGCACATCCTGATGCACTTGCTGTCCACCATGTGACCAGCGGTTGGTTCTGCTGCCCCACCCTGAGATTGACCCATCCTTGGAGGCTGGCACCTTGGCCTTCAGGGCCTGAGGATTCTCATGCCAAGATCTCTACCTGCTAAAACTGTGCTTGGGGAAAATGGGTTTTCACCAACATTCCCAGCAGTAACTGTTTGCATTATGATTTTTTTCCTTGAGCTGTTGGAAATGGCAGGTTTGATGACAAACCTCAGAGGGCACATTAGCTTTCTGTTAACTGATCGCCTGCAGAAGATAAGAGAGGAATTCCTACCGCGCTCCCTGCTCTGGTCCACCCTGGCTTTGTTTTCCATCTCTGGATCCTTCCAGCCATGTAAACACACACAGCATTGCCATGGCGACTCAGGGACAGACGCATGCATGTGAGGAAAGCGTGAGGCAAATCTCCCCTCTGATGCTTTGCTGCAAGGGAAGGGGAGCCTTGAACAGCCTCCAAAACCACCTTGTTTCATCCATAACTTTCACACAAGAGCAGCTACCTCAGCCATAAAGGTGGCTTCCTTTATTTCTTTTCTTTAGCTTTGCTTGCCCAGGTGAACTAAAGCTATGGAAGATCCAAATACACCCCAGGATGACAGTGTGTCATGCCCTAAGCCCATCCTTAAAATGGTTTGTGGGTGGTTAGGTGGGGGCGTGGCATCAGCTCTCGATCAGGGCTGTCCTCCCTGGGCTGTTAAACTCACTATTCTCTCACCCAGGCCTCTCCCCTGACCTTGTGAGTTTCTGACGTCAGGCCTCCGTCTCTATTCCCCCCATTTCAGCTGCCATCTCATGCTGGGGTCATTGTGGGAGGCCCCAACAGCACTCTCTCTGACCCTTCCCCAGCCCCAGTCACCCATCGCTGAGGTAGATTAATCTTTCCAGGGTGGTCCTGGGGGTCTCGTCATGGCCACATCACACATCACACTGGATTCTGGTTCACGTCCAGCACTTTTTCCCAGGTGAAATCAGGTTTAAATGAATATTAAGCAGTGACAAGAAAGACAGCTGCTGCTCTAAGAACGCTCATAGCAGGAGAGAAATGACAGAGACGGTGGGGGAGGGAGTAGAGGTGGGGTTTAGAAGACAAAGGCCGGTTTATTTGTCGGCCCCACCACACAGGGTGTGTCCTGAGTGCCGATTCTGGTCACGTGGTGATGGGCTTTGCTCTCTGGTTCTGAGAGCCCTGGTGGGCGATTACCAGTGCCCATGACGGGCACAGGAGGAGGGATGCTCCTCCCTGAAATAAGTATCTCTCCCTTTAAGGTGGGAATGGACAGAGTCAATGACTTGTCTGGAGGAGAAGCAGCAGATTTGAATGAACCAACCATCATCACATCACCCGTGGTTCTAGGAGGAGAGCCTGCTTTGTCCTCAAGCCCAGAGCTCTGTGGCTGGCTGGCCTTCAGGGTTTGCCTTGGCCTGATCACACCAGCTTGAACTCCCACTTCTCAGCACACCTCTCCTGCTGCAGTTAGACATATCACCCACCAGCCTGCTTCCATGCCATGAGTTCAAGGGCTTTTCTCCTGCCCCTGCCCCTGCCCCCTGAAATCACTTGCTGTGAGGGCCAAGTTTGGGACCATCTCCTCCACACACCTTGAAGACAGCTCCAGCCCTGGCGGTCTCTCCTGATCTGCACGGTTCTTTTCTCTGTAGCCCGCATATTCCAGATTGGCACATGTGTTACCTTCTTCTGAGCACAGACAGAGCTGCGGGGCAGAGAACATTGCTGTGGGCAGGTTTGGACTTGTGTACATGCATGGTTACCACCTGCAGTCAGTGTGCTGCCCAGCTAAAAGTCACCAGCCAAAACCTCTCCAGTTTAACATAAAGCTGAGGGTTAACAATGAAACGTAAGCAAACAGTTGGGCAGGACTCATGGAGGAGCTTCTTAAGAGGAGGACAGAGATGGGTGTTTTGAAAATATTTTATTCCAGTGTATGGCTTGTCTTTTTATTTGCTTAACAGTGTCTTCCAAAGAGTAAAATTTTTAGTTTTGATGAAGTCCAGTTTATCATTTTTGTCTTTTATGGGTCATGCTTTTTGTGTGATCAGATATGATGTCTTTGCCTAACCCATGTTCACAAAGATTTTCTCCTATATTTTCTTCTGGAAGTTTTATAGTTTTAGCACTTAGTTTTAGACCCATGATCCATTTTGAGTCAATGTTTAGATAAGGTGTGAGGTTAGGATCAAGGTTTAATTTTTTTGATCTGCATAAGGATGTCCAATTATTCTAGCACCCTGTGTTGAAATAACCCAGGGTTTAACCTGGCATTAGAGACCTCTATTGATTTGCCTAAGGGTTCCAGAACCACTTGAAGTTGTATGTTTTTGTGTGTATTCGCCTATGTGACTTGGGAATGGGAGGGTAGAAGTTGAGATAATCCACAGCTTTCACCAGGTTTTGAAAGGGGCCCTGTCTCCCCAGAAGGTTAGGGGTCTCTGGTCTTATGTAACAAAGCCTTCTTCTTCACCTCACCGAACAAAGACAGCTACGGGAGGGGAGAAAAGATGTCAAAGTCTGCCTGTGAGCTGCTTTGGAGCTTCAGGGAAGAAAATTACATGATCCTTTGGGAGTGAGCCTGTACAAACATACACAAATTATTCTTAATAATAGTATTAAAGCCAAGGCAGTAAAACTTTGTTAAATCTGATACTAGACATCTTTAACATAGCACATAATTCAAAACAACTGCATGGTTGTTTTGAAGTTCATTTTTCTGGCCTGCTGTGTTTTAAATAGATGAACCTTACTGAGCAAGAGAGTTTAAAATCTAAGTTGAAAATTAAGCTTTAATTAAAAGGATTTTGTGAGTGTGGCGGGAATTAGTATCTGCATTCTTATAGTCCCCAAATGTCAACTAGCTCTAATCACCAGAGATCACCAGAGTTAGGTGGCCCCCACACCTAACTGGAATGGTCAAAGGCTCTGAGAGCAGTGAGCTACCTGACAGAGCTGCAAAATGTCCCTTTCCCTGGGTTATAGCAGCAGCAGCCACTGCCCCATGGGAGCAAGGAAATTAGATAATTTCCTGATGGGAGAGAGAGCTAGACTCCTATTGGCTTTTCTATCTCTGTAGCAGCTTCTTGTCCCACATTTTCCAAGGTTTTGGTCAGGCCACCCATCAGCTGACCCTTCAGAGTCTCTGCTTCCTGAGAGCCCTCCACTATGACTCAGACCAAGCCCAGGCAGCTCCCTAGAGCTGTGGAAGTCACAGAACCAAGGGCTGGAAAGAATCTTGGACATAGCTGCTCTGGCCCCTTTAATATTTGGAAGAGAAAATTGAAGCCCAGAGAAATGAGGCCAGTTGCCAAAGGTCACACATTTAGAGGTAGAACTAGAACTAGGAGCTGAGTTATCCGAACTTCAAGGCCAGTATTCTATTATGCCCAGAAAAGAAAAACGGCAAAATGTGCAGACTGAGCCAGACCTAGGTTTGGATTCCGACTTTTTACTTAGAACCTATGTAACTTAGAGAAAGTTCCTTAACCTTTCTAAGCTTCAGTACTGTCATTTGAAAACAGAGATAAATGTATAGCAAATATTGATTAAGCACCTTTTCTGAACTGGAACATCCTGTGTTGGGTCTCAGGTACACAATCGGGAAAGAGACAAACCAAGTACCTTGGCCCAGGGTAAAGAGTTTACATCCTAGTGTGTGTGAAGGATAGTACTGCACACAGTGACCTGAGAAGGTTATTGTAAGAATTAAATGAGAAGACAAATGTGAATCTCAGCACAGTTTCTGGCAGGGTAAACATCTAATAAATGGTAACAGTAATTATAATTATTACTGTATGTTCCAAATGTCACGGTCTCCCCAAAGAAGGCCAACTCCTGGGCTAGCAGGATTCTGTCTCAATTTTCTACCATACCTCAGTATATGGCCACCCCCTCCCAGGGAGCCCCTAACAATCTTTTTGATGCCCAGAGTCCTGCCCTGCCCTACCTTCCAACTCTCCAGTGTGTCCTTGCTTCTGGATTTCTCTGGCATCCCATTGGCTCATCTGGTTGCTACCCTTTGCTTCTCTGCTGGGCCTTCTCCTGAGAGCCAGCAGGGTGGTCTTGCTGAGGCTGGGGATGCCTGCCAGCCCTCTGTGTCCTGCAACTGGGACTTTCCCAGTGGCCCACTTGGCTCCTTGCATCATCTGAGCCATGGCCATCAGGCCCTCTTTGCTTCTGGCTCTGGCTTTCCATTTGACTCCCTGACTCCTCATGTGGGATCGGTTTGCTCTTTCCTGCCCAGCCCTGGCCCTCCCTGGCCCATCTTGGGCTTCCAGTGATGTAATTCCTGCCAAAAGTCCAGCAAAAGCCCTTAGAGCAGGAAGTTCAGCCACACCCTGCCTCAGTCTCAAACCATGTCCAGGCCACGGTCCATTCCGAAGTAGCAGGACTCACAGGTGGGGAGAGAAGCCCTTGCTTCCAGGGCTCATCCACTCCACTCTACCCACCCTCCCCTCATATGTGAAAGCAGGGTGAGCCATGACTGGGGTTGGTGGGTATCATGACAACTGATTAGAAAGGAGAGGAAATCGGAATTAGAATGACTCATGTGCCCATAGAGGAGTGCTGAAGTCACATGTCAAATCTCAATGGTGGACTTGAAAAATTTTTATGACATCTTGGCATTCGATCCCCATTTAATTCTCAAGTTCTCCAAACTAGAAGATGTTAGGGCTGTAAAATGAGCAATATAAGTTTAAGAGAGTGTTTCTATAAAACAAGCCAATTTCTGAATAGTCCATCCCTCTTTGCCTTCTCTTTGGTAAAGATAATTGATAATTAGGTAATAATAGCCAATAATTTTGGAGTACTCATAGATACTGTTCTGAGAAGTTTACATATATTAACTCACATAAACCTCAAAACAACCCTATGAGGTAGACACTATTGTAATTCACTTTATTATAAGTGAAGAAATGAAAGCACAAAGAGGTTAAGTAACTGGTCCAAGGACACAGAGCAGGGACAATCACTCCTGGCAACCTGGCACAGGCAATACCACCTATGATCTATTTTCTATTTTGTCGCCCACACAAGAAAAAATGTCTTTTATCTTATCCTAGGCAAGAGTAGTAATTTAACACGAGTGTGCATTCCAGCCACATTTTGTTGTCAGATACTGTTACCAGGGGCAGCAATGGAATGCAAAGCATGATGGTATGTGCCAGGCTGCGGTTTTTCTCCCTGTTGCATCGGGACAGGAAGGGTGCCTCCTTTCTTTCTTCTCTTCAGAAGTTTGGCTTCAACCTCCTGCTCTCCTCAGTGGTAGCCTCTGCCCATCCATCTAGGTAGGCCCCCTTCTTGCTCAGACTGTTTCTGTTCAAAAGAATTTGGTTCCCAGGAAATTTATAAATTGCAGTGTTCTTGAATGGGAAGTGATTATTCTGGTTGGTCAACTGGGGATCAGGAACTGGGCGGGTGTAGCTCGGCCCATCCCCTCTCCCCATGCACCCTGCATCTACCTGAAGCACTCATGTTCTGCTCTGCCTCTGCAGCAGAGATTTTCAGAGGTCTCCAGCCTTTTTGGCACCAGGGACTGGTTTCATGGAAGACAATTTTTCCACGGATGGGGATGGTGGTGGAGGTGTAGCTCAGGTGGTGATGCAAGCGATGGGTAGTTGCTGTATAGATGAAGCTTTGCTCACTCACCTCCACTTACCTCCTGCTGTGTGCCCCCCCACCTTCCTAAGCTTTATGGAAGACAATTTTTCCACAGATTGAGGGGTTGGGGGTGGTGCAGAGGAGCTCTGTGTCCTGGTACCTAACAGGCCATGGCCTGGTACCAGGGGTTGGAGACCACAGTTTTAGAGGGTAGGTCTTGACCCTGCTGGTGAGGAATATTTGATCTAGGACTGCCTGGCTGGGAGGTTAAGTCTGTCAAATTTCAGAGTTCAGTGTTAGGAAGCCCATTTTTGCTGCACATCTAAGTCATGTTTTCCAACAGCTATGTCAGTAATAAAGTTGTATTTTGATCCTCCCTTCTCAGTTGGTTCTAAACATAAATAAGAAAAAGAACAGCTAATTATTGCCCAACCCCATTCCTAACCATTTCCTTTCCTAACACTGGAGTTGGCCAAATTCATCATGATATATGGTTCAAAAATGCATAGATACACATACACAAATATACATAGATAGAGAGCTGTCAATCAAGAACTACAAGCATTTTGAAGAAAAATGCATGTGGTGATTTTTCTTCCCATAAGTTGTGCTTGGGAGGTAGAATCTTAGGAGGCGGAAAAAGTTTGAGTGTCTCAAAGTAAATTATCTATTGTCATTGGAGCCAAGTTTTCCTCATCTGTCTTTCCACATAGGCAGGATGGAATGCAGAAATAGGGATAGAGCAGGGCAACTCAAACATGTCAGTGGTGATGCCAAAATATTGCAGGGCTGGGGTTAAAGACAAATATGAGTTTTGGTTAGCCTAGATTTGGTGACCTCAAACTTTGGCACACATTAATAATAAACTATTAATGGAAAGATGAACACTTATGTACCATTTAAAAGAATTTGTTCACTACCATAGTTTATTTAAATTAAATATAATTTTCCTGAGTTTCTATTTATAGAAGGCATATTCACATCTACTCTCTCATTTATTATCATGACCAACCTTTGAGGAAGCTGGGAAGCAGAGGTTGAGGTTAAGGGAATTATAAAGGATCATGTAGCAAGAGGTGAGATTTGACACCAGGTTTATTCATAGCAAGGCATATTTTCTTTCCATTATATGATGCTAAGGATACAGAATTGCATCAAGTGTGGACATGGTCACTATTTTCAAGGAAGTTACAGTTGAATTGAAAAGAAAAATATACACCAATAAAAAAGATTAACTACCAAATATGCTCAAAGAGCTAAAAAGAAACAACAACAACAACAAAACTAAAGGAAATCAGGAAAAAATTTAAAAGCAAAATGAGAATATTAACAAAAAGATAGAAATTATATAAAGGAACTAAACAGAAACTCTGGAGCTAAAAATTACTGTAACTGAAATAAAAAATTTACTGGAGGGGTTCAACAACAGATTTGAGGAGGCAGAAGTAACAATAAGTGGACTTAAATATAGGACAATTAAAATTATCAAGTCTGAAGAAAAGGAAGAACAAGATTTTTAAAAAGTGGACAGAACCTAAGGGTCTTGCAGACACCATCAAGTGTACCAACATATGTATTGTGGGAGTTTCAGGAGGAAAAAGGAGAGAAATGTGTAGAAAGATTATTTGAAGAAATATGGCTTAAATTTTAACTTCCCAAATTTGATGAAAGGCATGAATCTACAAATCCAAGAATTCAAAAAAAGTCCAATTATGATAAACTAAAAAAGAATCATACAGAGACACATTATAAACTGTTGAAAGTACAAGACAAAGAGACTCTTGAAAGCAGCAAGAGATTTGACTCATCATGTACAAAGGGTCCTCAATAAGATTATTAGCTAATTTCTCATCAGAGAATTTAGAGGCCAGAAGGCAGTGGGATAATATGTTTAAAGTGCTGGAAAAAACCCTGAAAATGATAAATTCTGTATCTGGGAAAACTGTCCTTAAAAAACAAAAGAAAATTAACACATCTTGGTAAGCAAAAGTTGAAGGTGTTCATTATAACTACACCTGCCTTACTATAAATGTTAAAGAGGGTTCTTCAGGTTGAAATGAAAGGGTACTAGAAAACAATTCAAGGCTGTATAGAGAAATAAAAATTTCTAGTAAAGTTAAATACATGGAAAAATACAAAAGCTAGTATTATTGTAATTTTGGTTTGTAAGTTCACTTTTTATTTTCTATGGGATTTAAAAGACAAATGAACAAAAATAATTATAAATTTGTATCATTGGGCAATGTATAAAGATGTAATTTGTGACATCAATAACATAAAGGCAGAGGACAGAGCTATATAAGAATAAAGTTTTAGTATATGACTGAAGTTAAGCTGGTATCAATTCAAACTAGATTGCTACAACTTTAGAATATTATATAACCCTCATGGCAAACACAAAGAAAGTATCTATAGAATATACAAAAAAGGAAAAGAGAAAGGAATTAAAATGTATAACTACAAAAAAATCAACTAAACCCAGCAGAAGGCAGTAATGAAAAAATGAAGAACAGAAAACAAAATTCCAAAACAGCAAAAATAAGTCCATCCTTTTCAGTAATTAAATATAAATAGATTAAACTCTCCAGTCAAAAAGCATAGATTGGCAGAATGGATTTTTTAAAAAAAGATACAGCTGTATGCTATCTGCAATAGACTCACTTTGGATCTAAGGACATAAATAGGTTGAAAGTGAAAATATGGAAAAAGATATTCTGTGCCAATAGTCACCAAAAGAGAGCTAGGGGGGCTGTATTAATATCAGACAAAATAGTCATTAAGTCAAAAACTGTTCCAAGAGACAAAGAAAGACATTATATATTGAAAAGTGGTCACTTTGTCAAAAATATAAAAGTTGTAAACATATATGCACCATACATCAGAGCTCTAAAATATATGAAGCAAACACTGAAAAAATGGGAGAGATAGATAAATAGTTCTACAGTAATAGATGGGGACTTCAATACCCCACTTTCAATAATGGACAGGACAACCAGACAGAAAATCAATAAGGAAATAGAGGACTTGACAGCACTATAGACCAATTAGACTTAACAGACATATACAAAATATACCATTCAACAACAGTAGAATACACATTTTCCTCAAGTATACATGAAACATTCTCTAGGATAGATAGACCATATGTTAAGCCACAAAAGAAGTCTTAATAAATTTAAAAAGATTTAAATCATACATTTAAATATTTTCTGCTCACAATAGAAACTAGAAATGAATAACAGAAGGAAAACTGGAAAATTCACATATATGTGGAAATTAAACAACACACTCTTAACCAATAAGTCAAAGAAGAAATCAAAAGAAAAATTAGAAAATACCTTGAGACAAATGACAATGAAAACAAACCTACCAAAACTTATGGGATATGGCAAAAGCAGGGCTAAGAGAGAAATTTATAGCTGTAAATGTGTACATTAAATAATAAGAAAAATATCAAATCAATAATCTAACTTTACAACTTAAGAAACTATAAAAAGATCAAACTAAACCCAAAGCTAGCAGAAGGAAGAAAACGATAAAAGATTAAAGTGGCGATAAATAAAAAGGAGACTAGAAAAACCATAGAGAAAATCAATAAAATCATGAATTGGTTCTTTGAGATCACCATAATTACCAAACTTTTAGCTAAATTAACTAAGAAAAATAGTGAGAAGACTCAAATTGCTAAGATCAGAAATGAAACTGGGGGCTTTACTACCAATTTTACAAAAATAAAGGGAATTATAAAATAATACTATGAACATTTGTACAAATTGGATAATCTAGATAAAATGGGCAAGTTCCTAGAAACACATAATCTATTAAAACTCACTCATGAGGAAATAGAAAATTTGAATAGACCTGTGACTATTAAGAAGATTGAATCAGTAATCAAAAACTCCCTTAAAAGAAAAGACCAGGACCAAATGGCTTTATTGGTGGATTCTGTAAACATTAAAATAAGAATTAGCATTACTCCTTTTCAAACTCTTCTAAAAATCAAAGAGGTGGAACACTTCCTAACTCATTCTATGAGGGCAGCATCACCCTGATGCTAAAACCAGATAATGACACTACAAGAAACTATAGGCCAATATCCCTTGTAAATATTTCTGCAAATATCCTCAACAACCCAATTTCATCAATACTAGCAAATATGAAATACTAGAAAACCAAATTTAGCAACATATTAAAAGGATTATACACTTTGATCAAGTGGGTTCTATTCCCGGAATGCAAGGATGTCAACACATGAACATCACTTAATGTAATACACATTAGTAGAATGAAAGAAAAAAACCCCAAATAACCATCTCAATTGATGCAGAAAAAGCATTTGACAAAATTAAACACCCTTTGATGATTAAAAATAAAAGACTCAGTAAACTAAGAATAGAAGGAGACTTCTTCAAGATGATAAAGGCCATATTTAAAAACCCACATCTAATATCACACTCAATTGTAAAAGATTAACTTTTCATCTAAGATCAGGAACAAAGATGTGATTGCTTGCTCTTTCCATTTCTATTCCACATAGTATTAGAAGTTCTACCTGAGCAATGAGGCAAGGAAAAGAAATAAAATGCATCCAAATTAGAAAGAAAAAAATACCATTATGTCTGTTTGCAGGTAATATGATCTTTTATGTAGAATGCTTGAAAAATTCCACACACAAACAACTGTTAGAGCCAATAAATGAATTCAACAAACATGCAGGATACAAAACCAACACAAAAAAAATCAATTGCATTTCTGTACACTAGTAATGAATAATCCAAAAAACAAATTAAGAAAATAATTCCATTTTTAATAGCATCAAAAAGAATAAAATATTTAGGAATAAGTTTAATCAATGAGGCAAAAGACTTGTACAATGAAAACATTGCTGAAAGAAATTAAAGAAGAAATAAGTAAGTGGAGAGACATTCCATGTTCATGGATAGGAAAACTCAATATTGTTAAGACGACAATACTACCAAAGCAACCTATGATTTAATGTAATCTCTATAAAAATACCAATGACATGTTTTGGAAAAATAGAAAACCCAATCTTAAAATTCATATGTAATCTCAAGATATTCTGAGTAGGCCAAACAACCTTGAAAAAGAAGAACAAGTTTGGATGAATTTCCTGATTTCCTCCCTGATTTCAACACTTATTTCAAAACTACAGTAATCAAAATATTATCTTATGGTACTGGCAACATACTAGACATATAGGTGAATGAAACAAAATAGAGAGCTCAGAAACAAACCTTTGTATACATGGTCAATTGATTTTCAACAAGGATGCTAAGAATATTTAATGGAGAAAGGGCAGTCTTTTCAACAAATGATGCTGGGGAAACTGGATATCCACGTGCAAAGAATAAAGGTGGACCCATATACTGTATATAGAAATTAACTCAAAATGAAATAAATATCTAAATGTAAGAACTAAAACTACAAATCTCTTAGAAGAAAGCATAGGAGAAATCTTCATGACATTGGATTTGGCAATGCTTTCTTAGATATGACACCAAAAGTACAGGCAACAAAAGAAAAAATAGATAAATTGGGCTTCATCACAATTAACAACTTTTGTGCATCAAAAGACACTATCAACAGAGCAAAAAAGCAACCTTAACAAGGAAGAAAAGAGCTGAATTATATAGCTGATGAGGGATTAATATCTAGAATACACAAAAAGCCCCTACGACAACCCACTTCAAAAATGGGCAAAGGACTCGAATAGATATTTCTGCAAAGAAGATATACAAATTGCCAATAAGCACATGAAGAGGTGCTCAACATTACTAGCCATTAGGGAAATGTAGATCAAAACCACAATTAGATCCACTTGATACCCATTCGGATGACTATTTTTTTTACAAAAGGGAAAAAATAAGTATCGTTGAGGATGTGGAGAAATTGAAACCATTGTGCATTGCTGGTGGGAATGTAAATTGTCACAGCTGCTATAGAAAAATATTTTGTTGTTCCTCAAAAAAATTAAACATAAAGTTACCATATGATCTAGCAATTCTACTCCTAGGTAGAAACACAAAATTATTGACAGCAGAAACTCATACAAATGCTTGTACACCAGTTTTCATTATAGCTTTACTCACCATAGCCAAAAGGTGCAAACAATGCAAAGGTCCATTAACAGGTGAATGGATAACAAACTGTGTATACATACTATGGAATATTTTTTTTTTTAATTTTTTTTATTCCATCTTGTAATGGGGGTACAAATATTG